>CABHPQ010162936.1:0-11997 GCA_902168405.1 Peromyscus aztecus | reverse complement strand
TCCCCCTCCTCCCCTCTGTCCCCCTCCTCCCCTCTGTCCCCCTCCTCTATTTCTGTTCAGAACTGGGCAGGCCCCCCATGGGTTCTATAACTGGTCTCAGACAAAGTTGTCTCAGTAAAGTGTGGGAGCAAATGATTGTATACGACCAAGCATACAGGCTTGAAAAAGGCACAGCCATCAAGGCAATGCGAGGCATCTAGACCTATTCTAAAGGATTTGATTTCAAAACCATGCATAGATTGAACAAGTAAAATGTCCTAAAATAAAAAAAAATGTAAACTAGAAGCTATGAGATACTTTTATGTAATTTTATACTTTACCTTATAATGGTAAAGGCAGTGATGTGGAATGAAGTCCTCAGAAGATCAATATCTTCAGCTTACATCCATCAGACAGAAATTTCCCATGATAACTACTTTGCTGCTAATTATGATTTGGCTTTGGTGGTTGCTGAATAAATGTTTGGTGGACCAAGGAAACAACGTGTGTAAATCTAACTCGAATTATCCAAACATACACTTCCCTCTGTCGCTTCACTGCAGTTTCTTCACAAATCTGACTCACCATCCATGACAGAAATAGGAAGTGGTCATGTACACCCCGTCCCATATTTGTTTCATCCTGTATCTGTTCTAAAACCATTGAGGTAGCATGTGAAGGCAAAGTACCAAGAGTACTTTCGCAATTTCCTTCTTTCGCACATATCTGAAGCAACACACGGCCTAGTGGTTGATCCTAATCATGACCAGCAATGAGGTGTGCTCAGTGTTGACCCTCCACCTCAGTCTTGCTGTACCATTACTTCTGAACTTACTGGAGCATTTCGGGTCATTCATTAAATATCTGAACTGCAGAATTCCCTAACATACAAGTAGGTTAATGGAAGCATTTGCTACATGATGTCTTCTAAACATCAAGGACTGTAACATGGTTATACTGTAATAAGAACTCAAACATCTTCTCTTTTAACTGCCAAAGAATATTTTCCCTAAGTAAATTGAAGATTGGAAATCACTTCCCTCATCTATAAATTTGAAACAAAATATTGATTTTATTTACATTTTAAATATTCCTTATAGTAACAGAACTGGTCAAATGCCTAGAAATATAAACAGATGTTCATATGAAATTCTAAAGTATGATATTGTTTACTTTAAAAAAAATAATCTTATACTCTGATAATTTCATACGTATATACAATTAATCTTGATTTATGTAAACACCTAATTCCCCTTCTCACTTCCTCTGAGATCCCCAACAGATATACCTCCCAATTCCTTGTCCTTTTATTTTTTTTTTATAATCTACTAAGTCCAATTAGGGTCCAATATGAATGCATATGGACCACCTACCAAGAGCCATGTCCATTAAGTAGAAATTACATACATACATACATACGTACATACATACATACAAATATACATACACATACACATACATACATACATACATATGTATATGCCTTAAGTCCAATATATGTACATTCATACATACCTTTGTGTGTGTGTTTATATGTTTATACATATATCCAGCAGCAGGGGTCCTGGTTCTCTGGCTCTGATAATATTTTCACATCACCTTCCACTGTATTTCTGAACCCTAGGTATAGGGGTTTCGTGGTAGCGATACCAGTTGAGGTTAGCCACCCACAGTCACTTTTTCTCTACATTTTGACCCACTGTGGATCTCTGTAGTAAGCACAATCTGCTACAAAAGGAAGCTTCTTTTGTAGCAGATTGAGGTGAAAGCTACTCTTTGAGTATAAGAATAAGTATTTAGAATATAGTTAGGAATTACATTGGTTTAGGAAAATGACAGCAGTAGGTTCTTCTCTAGGGTCCATGATTTCTGCAGCCACAGACACTTCACTATGTTTACAGAATGAGGCATGGGTTTCCTCCTATTGAGCAGGTCTCAAGTCCGATGAGATAGCTGTTGATACCCCAATATAATTGTGCCTCCATTGTACCATTAGGCATGCTTTTCTGGGCAAGTAATTGTTGGCAGCTTGCATAAGCACCATCTGACACTATTAGAGCTAATCCTCAGGGAGGAGGCTTCCAGGTAAGTTCCAGCTTGACTCATCTAAGTCCTGTGTCTGAAGTGTTTGGCGTCTTCATCAGTATGTTCTTACCCTCAAATTCTGGGAGGTAACCAAGGGTAATGACAATAGTGTATATCACTGTGTGAGTCTCTTGAACTGTGTCCCCACCACCAATCAAGAACTCAAAAGGAAGCTTTCCCATGACTGGTAAGGTGGTTTTTATTGGGGAGTCTATGGCTCTGGGGGAGCATTACTATCACGTGTTGTGTAACCCCATTTAAACTGAACACACACACACACACACACACACACACACACACACACACACACACACATGGGTACCAGGGATGTAAGTATTCACTATATTTTAGTTGTCATTATAAAAACATAAACTATCGCAAATATTCTAGATAGAACTGTGTGATATCTAACATTTGTTTAGTATCCCCCAGTAATATTTTAAGTAAAACTATTCTGAAGTGATGTTGCGTCAGTGTGGCCTATTTTGGCAATGCCTTTTAGTCTCAGTGAAGCTTTCAGGCATTCCATTCTGCCACTTAGCCTTCTCATCTACCTGATCAAATTCCACCGCTGAATTAAACTTCTATCTATTACACAAAGAAATGGAGGGGTACAAAGAGCACAAACGTTCAGCTACGAAAATAATTTTTTATGACTTTCAATTTCTTAACTGATGGAATAACTTACCACCTTAGGTTAACTGAGGCACACCCAGAAAGTTTACAGAAGGGCACACTTCTAGGGAATTACCAAGCCTTGGAGTTTTGAGGGTTTCTCGTGTTATTCCCCTGTCACTGTTCTGAAAATACTAACCCTTAGTTCTCAAAATACCTCAATAACTGGAGAAGTCTATTAACCATAATCCTCATAAGTGTATTTTATTTACCCAATTTTATAGTGGTGCATAAAATATTGTTTTATTCTTCATAGTTAAGAGGTTTGGTATATTGTTTATTAGCACATAGTAGGTACTCAATTTAGTATTTCTTAAGTGAATTAGGGAATTCTAACTGGGTCTCAGGGAGAAAGGCATAGAGGTAGGAGGGGTCCAGAGAAAGAGGGTCCAGAGCTTTGGTATCTAGAAGCTCTTACTGAGAATATGGCACTACTGGGTTTAACCCAAGGAGTTAATAAGCAGAAACTTTCCATGAAGCATCGGGCTATAGTAGAGGCAGCATTTGAAACACATCGCACATGAGCTTCTGATAAAGCCTCCTTTTGTAAGAAAGCATGTGTTTCTGACATTTACTTCTGGATATGTGGATTTGGCTTTTAATAAAACCTGTAAGACATATTGGTGCTTATTCTAGGCTTTCTTAGTAGATGCCTTATTTGAAGGCAGCACTGATCAGTTGGTGAGGTCATCTACCAACCAGCAATTATCAAAATGCAGAATTATACTATGTAGCAGGAAGTGGTTCATTTATTAATCAGGGTTTATAACAATGATACGTTTGCTTTTTAACAGGTAACCTATGAATAATCCTTCATATTAGGAGTTATAATCCTGTTTATAGCTGGGTAAATTTAATCTATACTCTGTAGTATAGGGACAGCATTATGAGGGATTAATATTATTTAACTTCAAAATGATCTTTATTTAGAAATGTAAAATTATGTAATGTATGTATGTAATGCTACATACACACACATATGTAGCATTAAAGAAAAATGGTCAATGAACTTGAAAGGGAGCAAGGGGAGGTGCCTGGGAAAGACTGGAAGGAGGAAGGGGAAGGGGGAAAATGACGTAATTACAGCCTCGAAGAAGAAAAAATTACAGACATAAAAGATTGGATTCTCTGAAAAGTCTCTTATTTTTGATAATGAAAATCCACAATATTCTGCTTTATGTCTTTTATTGGTTCACATCTTTTCCTCTTGTACCTTCCTATTTAATATGTTCAATTTTTTATTTTTACATAAACTGAGAAAATAAGTCTTGTTTTTCAAATTATTATATCCTTAATGATTTGTGGGCATGCAGGATTAATGCAGACATGCGAAAGGTGTGAGAGAGGAATCATGTCATAGAATATAGCACTGAGAAGATAGTACAGAGTTGCCAAATAATTACGGTAAGGTAGGAGAGAGGAAAAAAAAAAAGAAACCTTTACCCAAGTAGACACTGAAGTCATATCCTGACCAAAGGAGGAAGTGCCAGATCACAGGGCTCAGAGCTATCTGGTGCTGCACATCACAGACAGAAACTGCTGTCAGTTTTCGGTTGTCTCTGTAACAGCAGAAACTGTCCTCGCTAGAGGTGGCCCGAATTCAAAATGCTGAAGAGGAAGCCATCCAATGCCTCAGAGAAGGAGAAACAGCAAAAACCAAAGGTAAGTGGTTTCTAACATAGTTAAATAAACCAAGACTTCTTACTAGAAGGTAAACACATACACACAAACACACAACACACATACACACCTTATATACACCCCACACACATACACATACCATATATACTCACATACACAAACCCACTCACTCAAACACACACACATTCAAACATACACAAACATCATACACATACACGCACACTATGCATGTGCACGCATACACACACACAAACACACACACACACACACACAAAACCTACACTGTCACCCCCCACACATATACATGATATTTTATCTGTCATTTGTAAGTTAATTCCAGTAGAGAGCTTAGTGCATCACAGTATGTATGGGAAAATTCACTTGACAAAATTAGATACCAATGGGTGATTAGGGTCTTCACAATTGTGTATTAGACTCAATTCCTTATGTTGGTAGCTAAGTTTGGGTTCAGATAATTTCATAGAAATCATTTGGTGGTCTCTGCTTTAGCCATTAATAACATGGACTCTCTTTGCACAATTTTCATTACTGAGGTAGTCAATATCTTCCCAGAGTACTGAATAAATTATTTTATCTGTTAAATTTTAGCTATTTAAAATCTGTAATTGTAAGACTGTAAAATGGAAACTTTTTGGGTTTATTTTTTTTCTTTTTTGTATTTTGAATGTCATACTATGATATCTTGTTGTAGACATGCATTTATACATTGTCACTAGAGAAAGTATTGTGTCCTATTTTGAGAAGCCACAAAATTTATGTTAGTAAATTTGATAAGTCAGTCTTATGTCGAATGGTCTTTTATTCTTTCTTTTGATAATAATTGCCACCAAAAATATAGAAAAAGCTGTTTACATTTTATTATAGCACTATATTAGTTTTACCAGTAACATTAATTTCTTTAGTATGAAATTCTGATGTCAGAAATGTTCTGCTATGTTTATACATTTCTGGTAAAAGGAGTTTAAATTCCTCCATATAAAAGAAGGGAATGTGACACCTGTCTAAGAACGACACAAAAGAGCTACCAAGAAACTGGCCTGAAATACAGGATGCTACTGTTTATACTGATTATCTATCAGATAATATTTTCCATATCCTGACCTACAGGCATTCATTCTTTGTGCTGTGCTCTCAAGAGTATGTTCTTTTTTATTGTGACATCAAAAATGAGGGAAATATTATCTAATCATCTGGTGTATTTTAAATCTATAAATTTAGGGTTGTAGATGTAGCTGGGTGGTACAGCACTGACTGTGTCCATAGGTTTAATCCTCTAGTACCACACACACAGGAGAAACCTATGATACCTAGTGTTACCTTAAATAAAAACTAATGAAGTTTTTATTTAAATAGAATATCAGTGGGTACTGAATTAGGTGGAAATAAGAAGTTCTGGGATGCTATTTCATAATAAGATGACTACGTAATTAAAATGGAGCATCTTCTAATGAAATCCTAAGTTGGGAGTCTGGGTGCAGCTCAGTCTATAAAGTGCTTTCTATACAAGCATTTTATCATAGAACCTCTGTAAAAAAAAATACAAAGTGGTGCTATGTGCTTGTAATCCCAGCCCTGGGGAGACAGATGCAGGCAAAATCCTGGAGCAAGCTGGACAGCCAGCCAAACCTAATCGGCAAGACCATGGATTTTCTAACCAGTGAGAGCCACTGTTTCAAATACAAAGGCAGACAATGACTAGGAGGAATATCACCTGAGGCTGTCCAATGGCCTTCACACACACATGCACATACATGTAAGGCACCTGCACAGCCACTCACATGTGCAGTGCACAGGCACACACACACACACACACACATACACACACACACGGAATGAACTGATACATATCTGAGAAGAGATGTGTTTGATTTAAACATTTACAAAAATTATGCATGTAGCAAAACATTATATGGTATCCAGACTACATACAATTTTTATTTTCTTATATATCAGACAAATAAAGTTAAAGAAATAGCCTTTGTTATTAGTATTTTCTAATAGGTTTTATAGTTGTGGCATTGGAATATTCATGAATCTAATATGCAATAATAGATTTCAGAGAATGCTATATAAAAATGTATTATTTTCTTTTGTTTATAATACTTATCAATAAACATACCAATGAGTAAAACTTGAAAACAAAAAATATAATTTTCCCACATCTTATTTTATCATTTATTATGTACCTCTGTTTTATATACTGTTTTCCTATTTTGCTAAAGTTTATTTTATTTAAGTAGCTTATATGCAAGATGAATATCATTCAGGTATTCAGGTATATTATTAAACAATAAATGTATAGGTTGAGAGTGAGAAACCAATGTTCTTCCATATTAGGTACCCAAAAACATCTGAAGATACATTATAAAATACTTAACTATATATATACTAAAAGGTTAATAAATTCTTACAAATTTAGTGTGTCCCAGAACTCCATCTGGCATATAGGTAATTTCCAAATAAAAGTGAAACTTGATGAACAGTGGCTAAGCATTCCAAATTTATATTAGTTAAAAATAACCTTGTTTTATACACCATGCTTTCCTCCTTGAGTTTTATTTTTGCTATTTTAGCATTGGTGCTCAATGCTGACAGTGATTTAGAGATTTATAAGCATATCCATACGTGGACTCAATAACCTTTTATCTACACTGTTTATATGATCTATAAATGCTCAAATAATTATAGGACATAGTTTTTCTTGTGTTTGTCTAACATGTGTATTTTTGCTGCCTGTGTTTATTATGATTTTATTATATAACAGTTGCTCTATGTGGGTTTTCTACTCTGTTTAATAGTTGCTACAGCTCTGTTAGGGAACAACTCTTTGATAGCCTCATAAATGAAGGGGCAAAGGCACATAAAAATTACATATATTTAACAAAATCAATTACCTTAACCAAAGATACATAGATAAAATATGTGTCATATAAAAATATATATCATACCAATTTCCACTATTCCAATATTGAATGTTGTACTGTCACTGTCTCTGTTTTAAATGCCAGATAAATTTTAAAGAGACCAGGGAGGCTCCATCTTTAGGGACATTTGTACTTTGAAAAGGAATTTAGGGTTTCTCTCTTCCAACTAAATTCAGGAATTGTACCTATGGAATCTCTCCAGATACTATATCTGCATAAATTTCAACACTTAGAATTGTGTACATTTTTTTCTTAATTGCTAAATGGTTTCAAAATATTGTCATTTACTTAGTTTTCCAACATAGTAGGCTCTCGACTGGTATTTGAAAAATGAAAAGTTTCATGAGTCTATTCACTGTGATTCTTGGAAGGAAGTTGTTTCTGTTTATGTGTTTCAATCCATCTTTCATTGGATTTTTGAGTGTTAAAGAATAACTTCAATATACCCAAGGTTGTGCAAGACCCTTAGGAAGCTTGGTATTCTCTCATGGTCAACCTTTGTTCCAGGGGACGGAACATGCTAGAAAGTTTGGAAAGAAAAAGAGAATGGACCACATAGATGAAATTTGGAACTGTAATTAGGACAAAGCGTCCTTAATTTGTCCTGTGTGGTAATCTGTGTAAATGCATTTTAGCTGGGATCTTCTCGGAGTTAAGACGATTCAACACCACTGTCATTGTAAAGGGAAACATTGGAATAATGGCACTTCTTGAAATAGCTTTTTAAAAAAGGCTCTTTTTAATCTAAAGTGCATACAAAATGAGACACCATTAGTGTCACAGATGCTAATTTTCACTAGCAGTGACTGAAGTGGCATTCTTCCCCATTTGCATTTGATCCCAGCGATGATGAGAGGTGATGAGTTGATTATGAGCTGTTTTCTCTGCACTGCCCGCTGTGCAAATTCATGCTCCTAGACAGGGATGTTGTCACATAGTTGTGGCATTAGAGAGCTTTCTGCACTGCTTTTTTGTATCAAGGCTGTTAAAACGCACTTTAACTCTTATTTCACCAGGTACAGGAGAACGGAAGGCATTTTCATTTGCATGAGGAGCCTACATCCGTTAATTGTTTCATTAATTATTTGAGAATTTTGTACAATAAATTTGATCATATCACCCCTGAAATCCTTCCAGATACAGCACAGGTGTTATATCTGTTTAAAGTTCAACATTTAGAACTGTGTTAAATTTTTCTTGCTGGTCAAAAATAATCATTTCTGCATTTTTTTTTAAATATCCCACCAAGTCCAGTTTGTGTTGCCTATACATTCATGGGGCTGGCGTCATGTCATCCACTAGGGTGCGGTTGACCTACCAGGGGCACATCTTTGAAGAAAACTGACTCTCTGTTGTCCATATATTCATGGGATTGGAGTCATCCACTAGGGGGCAGTTGACCTACCAGGACCACACCTTTAAAGAAAATTGACTCTCCATCCCTCAGAAACCATCAATTGTCCATAGTTCCTCAGTTAGGGGTGGGACTTTGTTAGACTCCACCCACTATGCTAGAGCTTTATCTCCTGCAGGTCCTGTGCAGACAAACACAGGTGCTGTGAGTTCATGAATCAGGGCTTTTGTTGTCGCCAGAAGACACTGTTTTGCTCTGTTCCTGCCTAACCTCTGATTCATACTATCTATCTTTGCCCTCTTCCATAATGACCTCTAGAGCTTTGTGGGTGGGGTGACATAGATGTCCCAATTTGTGGCTCAACAGTCCTCTGACAATCTGTAGATTGATCTCTTAGGAGTTTCAGCATTAATCACCACCCAGTGCACAAAGATACCTCTCTGATGAAGTCTGAGAGCTGCACCAATCTATTGGTATAAAGATAAACATTTAGAGGACAGTTTGGTACTGTGTCTGCTTAACAGAAGAGTACTTTTAGGGTCACCACTGTAAACCAGTAAACTCCTCAATTATCAATTCTTGAGCAGATTTCCAGTATCAGGCATGAATTTCCTCCTATGAATGAGGCCTCAAATCCAATCAGAAAAGTTTATTACCCCCCTAACTTTTGTGCCTCTATTACACCCATGGACATGTCTGACCATGTTGTTGATTAATGTAGTTCATGGGGTTCACAGTAGGGTAGACTGTGATAACCCCCTACCCCATAACATACATAGTACTTTCCAGTATTATGAAAGCTAGCCTGTAGAGAGGAAGATTCCTTATTAGCACCAATTGGATTTCCCACTATCCGATATCCAAATGTGTGGTGTCTACAGATTTAGGGTACTACCATCAAGTTCTAGTAGACAACCAAGAGTACTGGTGATAGCCTGTACTATTTGAGGGGATCCCCAGAACACACTTGACCAACAATTCAAGGGAGATATCCCACACCTGGTACCATTAACTTTGAAAATCTTGCCAAGACCTCGATAAGGTAGCACTATTTTGCCCTTATAGAGAGAGTCACATAATCCTGTACATGTGAAATATTTCACTCAAGGTTAAAAACTATTTTGGATTTTACATGACAGTCCTTCTGTAACCAAGTAGGTGCCCTACTGCTGCTGCTGTTTCTCCTTGGGTTTAATTTTCAGCTACTAATTTAGATGAACTCGGTTGACTGTTTGGCTTTTCAAATGATGAGAGTTGAAAAGCTGCTGAGCCATCAAGGAGAAGTAGCATCTTGAGTGGGCTGCTGAAAAGACTTAGAAACTGTCCTCTGTTTGTACAGATGGCATCCCTTTGAGCAGTACACACACTTTAAATGCACTAAACATTAACACTGCTCCTACCCTCCACCACTCTTGTATTTAGTTGTGCCCATATTCTAAGGAGAAATGGCTCATTTTACAACTCACTCATTGAAAAAAAAAATCACCCATCATTAACACACAACTTCTGAAGGGCTTTTACCTCTTCCTTCAAAAAATAGTTATTTCTATTAACCTTATTTTAATTTTTAGGGTGCTTCAATTGAAATATGAACTTGTAGCTTATTCAGTTCACTGTTAAATTGGTTAAAATTTTGAACTTTTTTTTGTAGTGATGAACACTCTTTCCAACAGATCAGTAATTTGCTTTAGAGTTTCCTGTCTTATAGAATGAATTTCCAACATTAAATTTTAATCTCCAGCAAGTAGCAAAGGATTTGGGACCGAATAGATTGCCAATATTTAAAAAGCACTAAGTAAGTTTGCAGAAAAAATCAAAAGATGGTGAGAGAATTAGGAAAGCATAGCTTCCCCTGTTCTAGGATTTTGATATTATATCCCATAGGAAGAATATACAGTCACTGCCTCGACAACTAATGCACTCAGTGTGTTAAAACTCAAAGTACTCCAGCATCTGCCCCTTAAGTCCTTCCCTGATTTAGTGATAAATGGCTTCATTAGCCACAGGGAATCAAGTATATCTAAGTTTCCAAATAAATACTACCAAACTGATCCATTTCTCCTGCTTGCTAATATTATGGAGTAGGGTAGATTTTTAGAAATAAGCCATTCACATTCATTTCTTAGTAGAGAAAAAAAGCTGTCCTCCATTAAGAAAAATGGATGTTTTGAAACTATTGGTGGTGGTAGGTGGACTGATTCTTAGATAGATGAAGAAAGCTACTGTCTGTATAGTTCAGTGCACCTCAACCAAAATCTGCAGGAGACCAACACATCACGGAGCTTCCAGTTTTGGCCTGTAGATGAATGCCCCCATGTTGTCCTTTTCTGCGAATTTTTTGTTCCAGGATCTCTTTTTGTATCAATGACAGCATCTTATAAAGAAACCAGGAGGATTTGATTAGGGAACACCTAATGGTTACATTTTTTAGTTAAAGATCTTTTTGAGTTGTTAACTTCACACAGTTACCTTCTGAAACTCTCAAGTTAGAAGACAGCACAAGGATTTGGGAGCAACACAGTTTAGCCACTAACAGCCCAAGCGCTCCCTCTATTAGAGGTGCAGATTTGATGTTCAGCTGCTTCTTTTCTTCCAGCTATCCTGGGTCTCTTTCTTCTGATGGATGCCCCACACTCGACCTGTGTTCCTGTTTGCATTGCCTGGTTCCCCTTTTTACACCCTCCTCCTCTCTCCACACTCTCATCTTTTCTCATGAAAATGTACCTCTGCTCTATTCCAGTAGCTTCCATAAGGCATCATTTAAAACATCTAAGACAAAAAGATCTGCTCTATTATACCCTTAGGCAGTGCTTTATGATTACATCTTAGGATACTCTGAGGTGCTTTACAAAGATACTCACTACTTCACAGTCTGGATTAGGTGCTTCATGATGCTATGACCACATTCTCTGCTGCTCTTACTCCGGAATGACTCGGGGTCTTCATGAACTCATACCTATTTCATTACTTAGCCAGACTGTCATCTCAAGAAAGCCTGAATCAGTCACTCCAGCACAGAGTAGAAGTGGTTAGCTGGCAGAGAAGTAGGCAACACGGAGCAAAGTCACACAGAACTAGGTTTGAAGGTATGGTTTTGGTATTTCCTAACCAGAGGATAGTGAGGACTTTATTAAACCTCACTTAGCCTTGGTGTTATGATTGGAAAAGAAGGACACATTAAAGCCTGTCTTGTAGGTTTGTTGTAGGTTATTAGCATAGGTATATTTCCTGGCCTTGGTCTATGTTCAGTAGATGTTCTTTCCCCCTTTTCTAATTTTGTAATACTTATTTCATACTTTCTCTATTTTCCTAGCTATG
>CABHPQ010162935.1:18251-37554 GCA_902168405.1 Peromyscus aztecus | reverse complement strand
CAGAAAGCAGAAAGGTATGTAAGGCGTGAAAACCAGAAACTAGGCTGGTTAAGCTTTTAGGCTTCTAGCAGCAGTTCAGCTGAGATCCATTTGGATGAGGACTCAGAGGCTTCCAGTCTGAGGAAACAGGATCAGCTGAGGAATTGGCCAGGTGAGGTGGCTGTGGCTTGTTCTGCTTCTCTGATCTTTCAGCGTTCACCCCAATACCTGGCTCTGAGTTTGTTTTTGTTAATAAGACCTTTTAAGATTTGTGCTACATTCCCACGCTCAGTGAATAGCTCCCCACTCTTGCTCATACAAGCCACCCTTAGACTCTCTGAGCTGGAAGGAGAGATAGGAAAGCATGCAGAAGACTTTTGAGGAAGATTAAGGGTTTTGGCAGGAGAGGAAAGAAATGACTATAATAGAGGGCAGTAAGGAGTGAAATGACATTGTATAAATTATATACATGTATATACATGTATAAACGGTCAACGATTTAAAAAGTCATAGAGAAAATAAATATTTAAAGTTTGCACTGACACGTTCTCCTATTATAATAGTTTCTGACAGACCATGTGTCAGCTCTAATGCAAAGCAAACAAACAAGGAGTATCTCAAGAAATATGAAGAGCACTCAGAGCTTAATCCATCCTCATGCCTGTAAGTGAAGTAAGTTGGAGAGATAGCATCTTTCCAAAGGACGAGATCACACATTTCATTGTCATTGTCTGATTAAAAGGACTAACTGTATTCAGTGTTTTTTGTTTGTTTGTTTGTTTTTATTTTTTGCCGAGAAGCAAAGGAGGTGACTGTCACAGAAAATGAGGAGGCTGGAAGCACTGTTTTAAAGGACTTTCATACAATTTACTCTAAATATCTCATAACATAAAATTCAAACAATAAGCTATTAATAACCCATGTTTGCATAACCTTCTAAATAAGGCAGTGTACTTTGAGAATCTTAAATCACTAATGATTTTTATGTCTGTGTTTCTTCTTGAGTATGAACAGGTCTGCACTAGTCTGCATTAATTAAATGTAAGTAGATTTTCTGAGCCTGTATCATCATTAAGGCTGTGGCCCTGATTTAAATCTGCAGTAAAACATTTCTCCATTAAGTCTTGTGCTTTTGTGTCATATTTCATACACTAGTTGTCTCTTAATTAAATCCACGACGGTCCACCAACACAGGCTATTAAAATCACTATACTTTGCACTTGACGTATTTATGAGACAGAGTCATAGGACTATAGCCTGATACTTGAACTACTCGCTGAGAAATGCTAATAAGATTATGATGAAGGTTAGATGAGAGCATTCCTCTCTGTTCTCTTCCTTCTGGAGATTTATTTTTATAACTACAGTTCACGACTATTTCTGATTTTCCCAAGACTCTCTGAAAGCTTTTTCATTGTGGAAAAAACAGGAAATTAATAGCCAATGGGAATCTTTCAAAGCCCTCACTCATACCATAAGTTGTTCATATAAAGACTGACATACAGTCTTCTCTGAATCTTGTTCTCTTCAGAGCAACAATCTAGATGTATATGTGCCAAGCCGTTAGGTGTTCTGAGAGGAGACAATTTACAAGGGCTGAGAAAAGAAAACAGCCCCGAGTGAGAGAGTGAGCGAGCAGTTAACTTTAGACGACGGGGGTGAAAGGAAGTCCATGCATGCCAACCTCAGATATATTGGACTTCTGTGGTGTTCACCACAAAGAAAGATGCCTCTGCCTGGGTGAGTTTCTGGAGAACTTATTACAGCATATGGTGAAAGGAGAGCTTATAGTTTATTTTGTTTGCTTTTAGTGACACACTTTGGCTCTTTTTCAGCTTCTCTAGTGTCTGCTCGCTTGCTTGTTTGTTTGTTTGCAACAGTGAGAAGGCATTTGAAAGGGGACAAATATGCTTCAAGGATCAGGAAGGTTCAAAGTCGAAAAGATGGACAAAACCAGTCGGCCCATGTTCCATCAGTGACCTAACACAACGGGCATTTTCTAATCTGAACAGAGGGAAAGAGTACACGGCCTTTAAACACATTATCTCCCTCTGAATAGATTTAGTAGATGCTCTGCACCTTTTCAAAATAGTGCTTCACAATGTGTCATTGGCTCTGTATTTTTAGGAGACTTTTTTTTAAGTACTGCAAAGTAAAAGATGAACTTAAAATAAAATATAGTTTTATTATAGCACTGGTCTGTGCTGAACAATGCAAGAATAAAATAATTTCTAATGTCTTGTCAAGAATAGCAGCTCCAGTCTGGCAGTGCCACTAAACACATTAAATCTAATAAAATCACCCTCATGTACTCCTGACACTAGTAGTAATTAAAATAACTTGTTTAAAAAAATTGGTCCTATACATGAATACTTATTGGCAATTATTTTTTAGTTCTTCAAACCAAAGATAACATAATTTGATTCTCACACAATTTTCTTGTAAATGCAGTTCGTATTGGGTTTTATATGCAGCTTAAGACTGTTAATTGCCATTTTGAGCTTCACAGTAAAACAGGGTTCAATATGTCGCTTTTCTCAAGCATGGAGCTATGTTTGAGAAATGCTTGTCTTAGTCTAATGAACTGTGAATAATTTACATCCTGAGTCCTAGTTCTCAGTAGAAATGGCCTGACTTTTCATGAAGCTTGTAAAGCTAGTCAGCTTGTGCTGTATCTGATTGGAGGTGGATCCTGGGTTTCTCTGAGATTGCTCAAGCAGTGGTGTGCTTTTCTTAAGGCCAGTTTTTAACTTGGATCTATTTCTCCTTTGTCATTCTTGACAGTGTATTATAAAGAAAGAATTTTTAGTTTTCATATTTTGAAGAAAATATTATCTGACTGAAAATATTTTCTAAATCCCCTACCTCCTGGCAGCCTCACTCAATAACTCCCTGAATTTACAGTGGCCAAGTTGCACTGTCAGGAAGAATAAAGGCCTGTTTTGGGGTGTGAACATTTCTCATCCCTGAATGAATTGCGAACAGGAAATGTGATTCTAGCTAGCTTCTAAGTGCATGTGCACTAATGAACTACACCAAAGAGATCAAGACTATGAATCAGCACTAGGCAGTGAGCACAGCAAGGCTGTGAGACCCACAGTAGGTATTTTGACTTATATAGGAGCTTGACAAAGAAGTCAACTAGTTCAGTGCTCTTCATGCATTTGCTCAAGGTTCATGTGTTTTGAAAGATTAGATTTTAGAGGGGCCTAAAAGATGTGACAGAATATCAGATGCAAAAGGAATCTTACAGAGATAGTCTATTTTGGACTTTCCTTTGTGACATAGGAGACTAGGTCTACAGAAGCTGAGCAGCACACTTGTTCCATTGCCAAGCAGCAGAATGACTGGCTGTTAGCAGAGCAAAGAGGAATGATGATACTGATGAGGTGGGGATGTGGAAAGTATCTGTGAAAAGTCCACAAAAAGTACTCTGAGATCCTACTGTCCTATGACCTTCATAGGAGCGGCTCTTGCCTACTGCTATATACCTGCAGCTCTGTGGCTTCTTCCTGCTGGCAGGAATGTTAAAGAACCTTGTATAGTACAAACTGAGGGAGAAGAAAGGGAAATTGTCTGCAATTTAAATGTACAAAATATCAAAATCCATGAGCCAAGATTTCAGCTTGGATGCTGGAGGGACTCACGAGCTGAGGAACTACTGAAGGTTAATGGAGGCTGGGGGAGGAGGATGATTTTTCTGCAGTGGTATAGCCAAAAGTAAGCTGTCCATGCTCCAGTACATAGCTAACTACCCATGGTCACATGCACAACTGTTGTTAACTATTGTTGGGCTGTTCTAACAAGTGATATGAAACCGACAGAGAGACTTGTAGAGGAGAAAAAAGGCCCCAAAAGAAGTAGCAGGGGATAAAAGATGATTATGAGGGACAAGATGACAACAGTACATTATATATGCACACATAAAATTGTTAAAGAACAAACTAAATCTCTTTAAAAATATATAAAAAGAAGTGCACAAGGTTAAATAGAAGGGAATCCCTTGCTCATGTACGAAGTCAATGTGTATTGCTCTTGGGACAACTTCAAATTAGGATATGCCAAGGGAATCACCAGGCAAAGCTAGAATGTGGATATTGACCCCTCAAAAACGTCAATGTCTGAAGAGTGAGGGATGGCTACTGGCAAGAGTTATAAGAAAATGTTTAACTCAAGTTTCACATTAAAGGAGCAGTGGTAAGAAGGCAGGCCAGGAGACCTAATCTCAGGACTAGCATAAGAGAATGGTGATTTGAGTTGTAGAAATTCAAGGTCTTAGTAAAAGTTACATATTATCAGGGGCCATATATAGGAAATATATTGGGTATCAAACATTGTCTAGTCTCTGTTATAACTATGCCACTCTGGCAGTGATAGACAACATGAATAATAAACAAGCGAGCATGTCTATATTTCAATAAAACTTTATTAACATAAAGAGGTACCTGGTAGACAGAGACTATGATCTATGATATGTTTAGATGGAACAATGTTTATAAAGACATGATAGGCAAACATATAGATATATGAATTGATAGAAGGATGGATGATAGAGTTACTGGTATGTTTTTCTTCCCATAGACAACCCACATGTTGTTACTAAAAGTTGTTTTCTTATCTCTACATGCACATGGGCACGCAAAATAAATGAAAATTGCAATTTTAAAACACTTTCGAAAAATCATCTCTTATCATGATGGTTCTTAAGCTAATGGGTCATTGACTGAAATGCAAATTATCAGAAAGTCTGAACTTTGGAAGACCTAATTAAGACCACTTAATTGTGGCTATCTCAAGAACATTTGTGTATCTATGCATAGTTTCTACTTCTCTTAGACAGATAGTGTAATCATGACTTATGTCACCATGGTAACTCCCATGACCTGAAAATCAGTATGGATTTGAATTTTATGTTAAGAACATTCTAGACTCACTAGAATAATGTAGTTTGGAAAGTTAAGTGGTCTGTCCTACTCTAGGCTGGTTTACCTCTGAGTACCCTTGTGAGCATATGTGCGTCACTCCTATGATTGGCTTCTTGCATTTTAAGAGTCTCCTTGGTCCTCACCTAAATATCTACTCAAATAGATCAGTTATTTCCTTTAGTATTTAAAACGTTAGCCTCCTGCATAAACAACTCCCCTTCCATTTAAATATCGCAGCTCACTCTACAGTTTGAAGCTGAAAGTGGAGGTCATACATTTCCAGAAAGCTATTGAATGTGTGTGAGAGGGTTTCACTGCGGCATAGGTGGTTCAGAATGCATCACGGCAGCATGCCAGGCCCAGGGCCAGAAGTTCGGTGACTCGTCCTGTGCATGCAGAATTCATTGTGCTTCATTATTGCATTGTAGTGTCTTAAGTTCAAGTCACAGAACCTGTCAATTCTACTTAAATAAATCTTTGCCTCACAAAAGCAGACCCCGCCTTTATTCCCCCTCTCACTCTTTTTTTCTAAAAATTGAAACCGCTACCAAGTCGGAATTGTGAATTGTTTCTCTTTTTCGTTGTTGTTTCACTTGAATTTTTAAAAGTAAAACTTGGCAGCGATGGTAAAATGTATTGGCCCACTTCAGTACAAAAACAAAAATCTACAGATGGACTTAGAATATTTCACTTGTATTCTTATTCTACAGTGCTGGACTGCTGCTTAAGTAGGAGGTGTGGAAATTAATTATTCTCTTTCCAAGTGTACCATGCTCTCATGGCTGCTGTCACATATCAGCACACAGTGCAGTTTTATAAGCAGCATCTGCCTGAGTGCCTCATCCCATGGACCTCCCGCCTTCTAATATAAGGACTGGCTCATTGTGTCCAGTGACTCACTGGCTCTCTTTTCAGTATTGAGAACCAACCAAGTCAGTTTCGCAGCAATTCATTTATATCGTAGAGGAGTTGGCAGACATCTAGGTGAGGAGATTGGTGGAAGGAGCAGGGGAAGGTGCCCTGGGGATGATGGGTAGAAGAGGAAGGAGGAGAATCTATAAAAGTAAATTTTGTTTTAAAATGTCAAAAATGAAACCAAATAATATACATATGATGATTTGAAAATAGGGAAGAAAATGGTAGAGTTCAAAAATGAAAAAAAAAAGGAAGCATATACATTTCAAGTCAAAATGGTCATAAAAATCATTTAGTTCAACTTTCTATCTGCTAGGAATGTCATCAGTTTGATGGTATTTGGTTCTGGAGTATCATCTCAAATCTCCTTAGGTAGTTTGAAGTGACTGTGGTGATGGTGCTCAGGGCCCACCCTGGGTACTGTGGCTACTCTCGTCAGCCAGTAAAAAAATAGTTCCATCATCTGAATGAGGTAGACTCGGTGCCCGAGGATGTATGTGTCTGCTCTTTACTCCAGAACTTACAACATGTAACCCTACAACTTAAAATCACGTTATAGTCTCCCACTGTCTTTAGCAAAAAGTCCTAACTAATGTCCATGCTCTTTCAGGAAATGTCTTTGAATATGAGTTTCCTGTGTTAATACTACCTGAAGAAAGTTTTCTTTTTAATTTTTTTAATTCTTTTTTTTTTTTTTTTTTTTCGAGACAGGGTTTCTCTGTGTAGTTTTGCGCCTTTCCTGGAGCTCACTTGGTAGCCCAGGCTGGCCTCGAACTCACAGAGATCTGCCTGGCTCTGCCTCCCAAGTGCTGGGATTAAAGGTGTGCGCCACCAATGCCCAGCCCTCTTTTTAATTTTTAAAATATTTTTATTTTATAATTAACTTAATTTCACATATCAGCCACGGATTCCCCAGTCCTCCCTCCTCCCACCTCCCAGCCCTCCCCCCCCCCCAGTCCACCCCCATTCCTACCTCCTTCAAGGCAAGGTCTCCCCTGGGGAGTCAGCCCAGCCTGGTAGACTCAGCCTAGAGGCAATTTTATTTAAGCTTCAGCAAGCATGCCAGAGTCTTGCACCTATCTGTAGCTAGAGTTTTCTCTCCAGGACCCACCAAGCCCAGCAGTCCAACAACCCACTTATAAAATAATCACTCAGACGC
Source organism: Peromyscus aztecus (assembly GCA_902168405.1). NCBI lineage: Eukaryota > Metazoa > Chordata > Mammalia > Rodentia > Cricetidae > Peromyscus > Peromyscus aztecus. Next base: position 30,576 of record CABHPQ010162935.1, on the reverse strand, counting down.
TTATATTATTTAAACTGTTAGGCCTAATGGCTCAGGCTTCTTGTTATCTAGTTCTTCTATCTTAAATTAACCCATTTTTATTAATCTATACTTTGCCACGTGACTTGTGGCTTACCGGTACCTTATATCTTTCTTGTCATGGCAGCGGCTGGCAGTGTCTCTCTGCCTCAGCCTTTCACTTCCCAGAATTCTCTTTTCTGCTTGTCCCGCCTATACTTCCTGTCTGGCTACTGGCCAATCAGCATTTTATTTATACAGAGCGATATCGACAGCACTTCCCCTTTTCTTTTTCTTTTTTTTAAAGGAAGGTTTTAACTTTCACATAGTAAATTACATATAACAAAACAGTTATCTAGCAAGAATTACAGTTACAATCTTTAGTCTATTTATAATATCTAGTCTATTTGTATTTGGCAAAATTAAAGAAGATATCCTATCTATCCTATATTTGTGAGTCTAAGGTTTTATATCTAACTTATCTTTTATCGTAACTGAGGAAATAACAATCTAGTCTTCAACTACATCAAAGGCCCCAGAAGGATATAATATTATCTGAGAACTGGAAGAAGGACACAAGCAACTTTCAGGAGTCTTGCAGGGTAGACAGAGACAGCTGGCAGCCTGGACAGTCACCTAATGTTCCTTTGTAAAGTTGGGCATCTGTTTTTAGCCCACAGGCCTAGAGTCTCTCAGTCATTTCTCTCTGTGTCCTGTAGAATGTCTGGCAGTTTCCTCTGTGAAGCAGGAACCTGAAGGACCATTTCACCAAGCAAAGTTCAGTGATCACTTTCCTATGGGTCTTGCATGTCCAGTTGATCAAGTAGTCCAGGCAAGAATAGTTTCTTACCCAAATGGCTATTTTTGTCAAGAAGAAGATAAACTCCATATAGAGTGTCTTCAACGCCCATTCTCCTCTCTGAAGTAAATCGGTGCTGCCAGGATCAGACATGTCTCATTGTCCAGAAAGTCTAAATTTTTTAAACATTTTAAATGCCATATTCTGTAGGTCTTTGAAGTATTTGAAGATTACCTATCTATCTGAAATCTATCTATATATATCTAGAAAACTTAACTAACATGCTACAAGCACAGCACCTATCTACCCCCTTGTGAAAGTTACTCTTGCCCTTTGTTGGATTTCTCTTCCCCCAGAGGCAGCCAGCTTACACCAGCATCCCTTTTCATCAAAACAAGCTTTATGATGTCTTCGAGATTGTTTCCTAAATCTCTTCATATTATTTGGGCACTCTTGGTGCTCTCCACATGATCGACACCAATTTTCCATCTTTTATAACTTCTTATTACAATATAATTTTTTTTCTGGAAACTTCCATCAATATGAGCACTATGATCACACAACATGAACAGCTTGTTAAACTTCTTTGTTCTTAGTATAAGACTCTGGTAGAAGGAAGGTATGTTTGTGAGAAGCATCAAGGTAGACACACGTGTGTCGAGTTGATCACACTTTCATTAACTCCTTTTATCTTCATTTCCACTTTTTTTTTTTATGCTCGTGGCTACCATTCTGAGGATATTTTCCAGCTTTTGGCCATCATTCCTCTTTTTGGCAGATGAGTGTGCAATTCCTAATAGTGAAATAATTCCCAGAAACGCTTTAATTGCTTTCATTTTCAACTGTAACTCCCAGGGGCTCACAACAAAGCCTGGGCCTGTGCATCACAAAATGAAAGGGAGGATTTGCCTGTCTGAGCTTTAATTGGATCATTGTAGATAACCAACCCAAATAATTTAATTCCTGCAAAAAGAAGTAAGAGAGTTTGTCTGGCATTGTAATTCATATTTATGTTTTGTGTATGGAAACATGAAATCTGCTGAAGCTGTATGGCTGCTTCAGGAAGAGCTCTCTTCAGGGACTGTTTGCATAGATCACACTCTGGAAGCTAGCTGAGTTTACACTTAACGCTCTCTGTTCTCACTCAATGGCGAGGGGCTTTTTCTTCCCAGAAGCACTGTCACTGTGAAGGTACAAAATATTTCTCGAATGAAAAGAGTTCTGTTATGATGTGAGGGCAGGAACAAGTAAAACTGGATCCAAACTGGATTTATTATTAGTTATAGCTCGATTTGTCATATAACATGTCATGAAAGCAACAAAATAGAGTTTTCCGCTGAGCTTATCAGATGGGAGTGTGGTGAGAATTTTCTATGTGTAGTGAAGGGTTGAAGAGATGGCTCAGTGGATAAAGCACTTAGACGTAAGCATGAGGGGTGACGTTTGGATCCGTAGAAGCCAAATCAGAGCCCACCTGTGATCTCAGCACTCAGGAGGAGGCAGAGACATGAGATCCCACGTGGCTAGCTAGACTAGACCAGCTGCAGCTTACTATGAAGCTTTGTCTCGGGAAATAAAGTGATAAGAGACCACTTATGATACCCAGCATTCATTTCAGGCCTCCACACACAAAATACATGTACATGAACATGCGAACATGCATGCATACACGTATGCACAGCACACGCCTGGGTACCCAGGGAATGACACTTTAGGCTTTTTCATAACTTACTAATTTCTAGAATTAGAAGGGTTTGTTCATGAGCATACTGTAGATCTGAGTTGAACAGGCAACAGCTTTAATGTGTAGTTATATTTTTTCAAATGACCAGAAAAGTTCAAGATATAAACATCCTTCAGTACAACTTTCTAATGTCAGTAATTTATTCAAATACATCACCCTGTGATCATTTGTTCTTATAAGCTGTAGGACAAGTGCTTAAGAAAAGAAAGAACCATGGCACGTTAAAATGTACAGATGGGTACATACTTTTGTGAGAAGGATGAGAAAGAAAGTGAATACTTTGTGACCAGAAAGAACATTTCTTCCTTCCCTCCCTCCCTCCCTCCCTCCTTCTCCTCCTCCTCTTCTTCTTCTCTTTCTCTGCTCTCGCTCTCTCTCTGGATTCTTCTGGTCTGGGAGAAGAGATTTAAGAGTTTATACCATTTGCCAAAACAAAGACAAAATACAAAGCATCAAGAAAGTGTAGCAGTGTATAATGCAAAGTTGTTTCCTCTATTTTCTAGACCTCTTCTCCCTAGGTGATTTTAGGATGAATACTTCTCTTGTGGTAATAAGCTGTGACTCATCTTACAAAGTGACAAAACTGCAGCAGTTTGGAGTTCTCTTGATGAAAATTCTTGCCCACGTTGGAGGCAGGGAGGTCAACCTGCAAAGGTTTGTGGGCTGGGGCCTCTAGTCAATTTTTCAAGAAAGCCCTTATTTCTCCTAGAATTAGCCTACAATAAAACAGCAGAGGCAAACATACTCTCCTCTTGACTCTTTACAAAATAATATAGAAGAAGTTCAGGAAATGGCTCAGTTGGTAACTAAACTGTCAACAAGCATTAGGACCAGAGTTCTACCCCACAGAACCCATCTTTAAATGTTGGGTGTAGTGATACAAATTTATAATCCCACCACTGCATCTATGGAGACAGGAGTTCCCTAAGGCTCATGGGCTGGCCAACCTAAATCAATGGGTGAGTTCTAAGCCAATGGGAAACCCTGTATCAAAAATAATTTGGAAAATATTTCCAAAAATGACATCAAAAGTGAATTCTGGCCTACACACACACACACACACACACACATACACACAGAGAGAGAGAGAGAGAGAGAGAGAGAGAGAGAGAGAGAGAGAGAAATAAATGGTACTTCAGTCAGAGTCAATGGCATTTTCAGCCTGTTCCAAATTTCAGGTGGACTTTTCTACAGAATTTTGTTTAACTTGCTCTGTGACTCAGCAGCAGCAATATGCCAAGAGAAGAGCACTCGGGTCGTGAGACTAGATTAGGTTTAGAACCTGATAAGACTACATTCTAGACTATAGGAGGTTCTTTGAGGCTATACAATAAGTTGAAGTATAATCATCTTTATAGACTGTCAAGGTTATAGCTTATATATTAAAATTATTAACCATCCTGCAAATTTTTTCTTAACCTTTTCTTGAAGGTTTTTCTCATTTTTACCCTTAAAATCAATTTAGTCTGTCTAAGAATGCCTATTGAGTCCACAAGTTTGACTTCTTTTTTCCTTTCAGTTTCTCCACAGTGCCTAGACAATTTCTGTTCACCCAGTATTTCCTGGCACTAGGCTGATGTTTGGAAACACTCTGACCCTTGATGTTTATAGTCTTTATTCTTTTATCAGAGGCTCACAGTAAACATGGCCTGATTTCTCAATGACAAGATTCCACTCAGTGAATCAATCAAGGGGCAGCCAGGCTCTCCCTTGAAAAGGGAGAGTATTTACAGTAACAACAGTTAGCATTCAGTAAAATAACATTGTGGAGCATTGAAATGTTACAAGAATTCCTACAACAAGTAGATTTTAGCTAAGATTATTACTATGTTAGGCTTCCTCATTTAAAGGCATTACAGTGTAATGAGTGATATGTAACTCCAGGGGAAATCATTGCTTTATGTTCTGGTGACTGGAATAGCCCCAAGTATTCTATTCTGGATTCTATGTCTGTACTTCAGTTTTTGGAGAGATGTCTTTCTCAGCCAGCAACAACATAAGGCTTTTCCTCCAGAGTAATAGCAGTACCATGTCAAACAGGAAAATGGGCTTCGTTGTACCTGTGGTTTGATGTCATGGTTGTTAGGCACAGGTCCACAGAGAGAAGTTTCACATAGCTCAGAGATGGTCAACATCTGCCATAAGCCTTGACCCTATTCCTCCACTGTGTCCATATACTACAGGGAACATGTGATTGAAGGATGTCGGATTCCAAGAACCATCACAGCTGTCACTGGGGTTTATTCTACCTGCTGGCTGATGCACTTATCATAAAACCACAAACCTTATATTGACTCATGTTCAGGTCTTGACTGTTCCCATTATACAAGAGAGAGTCAGAAAATAAACAATTGTACCAGTTTCAGCTTAATGCTTTTTAGAATTGTGTTGGCGAGACAGCAAATCAAATATTCCCCTCCCTTTCTACTTTTCCATTAAAACAAACACACAAAAATCAAATAGAATATCAAATCATAGATCTTTGTGGTCACGCTGCTAATGCTTGGAACTTCAAAATTGAACCCAAGGAATAGATATAATTTTCAGCTGGTAGAAATATGTAAATCAAGCAGAGCTCATGGGCTATAGGACAAAAATAAAATAAAATAGGTAGGAATCTAGCCTTTTGTGGGTTTTGTAATACAAATATTTAAACATTTTGACTCCAAGCATCAATTAGTAAACTGTTGTCCTTATTTTGTAATTATCAGACAGATCATCATAGATATGCTGGGTAAGAAAACCAAGAGAAGTGATGAAGACATGAATTTCAATTTGTTCACAGGGCTAATTATCTGTAAAGTCTGTTAACCACATTTGGTGTCTCCATGTCTTAAACGTTCCTGACTAAGTCCCATGCAGTGCTTTGACTCCTGTTGCTATGAAGGGCTGCTGTATATTTTTATGGAAATCACCCCATTTTTTTGTTTAACCAGAAGAGTTATATGTAGAACCATACACAGCTCCTTTCACTCACTGAAGCAAACACATTTGGCACAATAATGTATAATGGGATACGACTAGAAAACCATGTCACTAATGTAAGTTAGGATAAGCCTAATCAGTCCAGGTGGAATTTACACCAATTTTGCCTGAATGCCTACAGTAAAGATACCCCTCATGTCATTCATTCTCTCTGAATATGGGCACATAACTTTCCATTGTATGCTTCTCCTAAACCATTTATATGCTGATGTCTGAATGGTATTCATACCTTCATTGCACTTCTCTAGGAGAAGATATTCAGAGCCGTGAATGCCAATATTCTTAGCCTTTGGAAACTTTCAAGCTTTTCTGAAACGCCATTGGTTATGTCTATATCTTACCATGTTAAACCTGGATTTTGCATAGAATACAAGTTTTTTGGTGTGAAAGATGAACTCTTAAATTCCTGTATGAGGCTCTCTTCTCATATATTCTTGTTTTTTTTTTTTCTAAATTTTTTATGAGTGATGAAGTTCAGACTTAACCTTCTGCCTACTAGGCAGGCAATGCTCTCCAACAATGGAACATCCATGGTCTCCCAGGTTCTCTTTTATGTTCCAGTGGCTTGATTCTCATTATTGTTTTGTTTAGGCTAATCCAGGAAACAATTTTGGTTTCTGAGGAATAACTTAAAAATAATGAGCAGACATCAGTTTCTCCAATATTACTGCTTCTTCTGTGGAATTTATGCTAATGACCACTGCTGAATTATCACTCACTCTACTGACATTTTTCTCTGGACTATCCTTGCAATACTTGTTGCCACATCTATGGTGTCACAACACATTTTATTTCTGAATTTTTATCATATGTAAAGTTCAAAATTGTTTTAAAAATATTAATTGACTTCCCTTGACAGAAGGAAGCTTCTCCTGCTTGCCAAGCTCTCACATGAGTTGTACTATATCCATCTTGAACCCACAAAATCCTAAACAAAAAAAAAATCCTATGACAGTAACGGCATCCATATAAAAAGGTTTTCTCCTGAGGGATAGTTTGATCTATAAAAATAGCATGATGTCAGTGTTACAACACATTTCTTCTGCCCAATTCTGATTTGAAATATGCTTTTAAAAATTTATTATGCGTGAGCTCGATCTGACCTGAAGGTTTTATCCCCAAGGACTAGCTTTCATGGCACCACAAGACACCAGGGACACTTCCAAAGGATGCAAGCAACCTATGGACATATTGAGCATAGCCCAGTAACCATAAGGGTATAATAGTGTCTCCTGTACCTTGGTGATAGACAACAGCTCTATAGTTAAACTTACGGTTTGCTCAACAAGAAGCAAATCAGACCTGGTACTGGAAACCCGCCTACTACCAAGGACTAGTGAAACCATGGATCTTGAAAGAGAACCTATAGCTGCCACTTAACTAAACCATTCTAACTATACATTCTAAATATTTATCCCTATACCCACAGATAAGTGTAGTTCTCAATCCTCATCAAGGAAACTTCTCTTTGCAACAGATGACCATTACAGAAAACCACACTGATCAAAATGTAGAGTTGTGGGGTCCAGTTCTAACTGATACATCTACAATTCAACTTTTACATGTAAGGCTCAGGGATCACTAGGTGAGAGAGGAGAGAAAACTGTAAGAGCCAGAGGAACACAAAGTTTGTTATGAGCTTGTATACTCTACAGATGCCAGAGAAGCTAGAGCAAACAAGCCTCACCAACATGACTGCCAAAACATGAAATGAAACAGGAAGATTCTAATAGACATGCAAATGTAGAAGAGGGAAAACTCCTGAAATTTCAATTCTGGACAAAGAACTACAGGCAAGTAAAAAATTCTGAGAGCAGAAGAAATATTCTACCTCAGGGAAAATCGCACCTAATGGTTACCCAAAATAAAATGGTCAACCCTGTGAATATATCAACAATTAAGAAAAAGAAACCATGAATTTAAGACAGCAAGAGGGCAAAGCTTTATGGGAGAGGTTTGAGTGAGGAAGGGGAATGAGGGATGATAAAATTATATTATAATCTTAGAAATTAAAAACTACTAATGAAAATGTTCTTATTTATCCAGAGATGCCAGGAGCCTTGGTTTCCCAGGCTCTTCCTCCACAGACTGTTGCTGGTATATCATTGCTGACCAAAAGTGGTCCTCATGTTAGTTCTGCTCTCTCAAAGCTCAGGATTTCTACACCTTGCAGTGTGACAGAATTATCCAGGGAACTGCAAAAGACACTGATTCCTATCCTGTAACATATTCTATAGCCCATCTTGTTTCTCTTGAATTTGAGTTCTAATGGTTGTGATGGGGGCACAGTTCTCAGGTCAGAAAATGATCAATGTTTACATTTGAGGAATCCTACAGTATTAGTAGATGAGAAACGATGAAACTCAGGTAATGGACACATGAGTCATTAAAGAGGGGATAAAGGTAATCGTTTTTCTAGTTTTAACTCTGTCACTGAGTTTATACTTTGTGTGGTGGATGAGTACATGAAAATACAATTGATAGTGAAGCTGTAAAAGCCACTGGGAAGCTCCACAGCTTCAGAATGGCTGACTGTGTAGAAGTTCATTGAGGTACACAGACTTTATGTCTGACTTATCCATGGACTTTTCATTTTTTTCCCTGATTCTTTACAGTTTTCAATTGTACAAAGGAGAGAGGTACCTGGTTCTAAACATTTATTTTTCCCAGAATGTTATATTTTAAGTCCTCTAAAAGTATCCCCATTATCCTTTTGTATGAGCATTATTCTCTTATTCTGCAGTAATTTAAGGGTGAATTAAACACCCTTCCCTGAATTTTCCCATGTGTTATTTAGGATTAAACTTCTTTATACATCTCCTGATTGAGCATTTGTCAACCACATGAACCTGGATCCACAGCTCTTCAATGACATCTACCTGGATCTTCTCTCCCTGGGCAATTACTCTTCCTTATCTTCACATGATCTCTGTACCATATTAATGGCTTCTGGTGCAGTATTCCCTCCACAATAGTAATTTCCTTTCAGGGAGTGCCTTCTGGACTCCACAGTCCTACTGTTGATAGCCTCTTAGTGGCTAATGCATCGCTAGTTCCCAGCAAGTCCATGGAAAAACAGCAACCACAAAGGAACAAGATACTGTTTTCAAAAAAAAAAATTTGAACACAGAAGAGATGGCTCTGGGGCTAAGAACAAATACTGTTTTTGCAAAGGACTCATCTAATTCTCAGAACCAATGCCAGGTGATCCAACAGCCTCTTCTGGACTCTGCTAGCCCTTGCAACCACATGTGCAGATACGTCCTCAGATAAATATAGTTACATTAAAAAAAAAACCATAAAATACATCTTTTAAAAATATTTGTTAAATGAACCAATGAAAACTTCTGGTTCTCTAGAAATAGCACTGAATAATACTGTGTCCCAAAGCCAGTATAACCTGTGTGTGATTGTTTAGCCGAATATTTATCAATGACCAGAAACTATGATCTTTTATTAAGATTCTATTTTAGTCCTTCAGAACAGTGACTTAGAAGGCATGGAAGCTAGGGCTTGTGCTGGCTGGGTAACTAAATATTTACAAAGCAATTCCAGTAAAACACTGTCTTAGTTTTTTGATCCATGAAATGGTGCTAATACCAGTCTCATGATTGCTGCCATGGCTGGCAAATACAGTCTTTGTGAAAATGCTCTGAAAAACACCAAGAACGATATAAACAAAGTTATTATCTTATTTCACAAATGCCAGTTACTGAATTGATTATGTGTTTGTCTGTTTCTTCCACATTTTACATGTGTAAATATGTGGACAAATAAAAACAAATAAGGCAACTGTGTACTTAAACAGTACCTAGACCAAATATTTTTAGTATTCTTTATTATGCTTCTAAATATTTAATAGATTATTAGTAGATGCAAACATAGAAGACACTATTTCACATTTGCATGTTAATGAAAAAACATGAATTATACATTATTTGCAATGTGGAGTAGTGGAAACAGTATTCATTTTTCATGGCCATAAAAACTTAGATTGTCTCCTGAAACACACATCAAATCCTCGTCTGTAAGGGTGCCAGAAAGATGTGCAAGCTTTTCAAAACCATCTCCAGTGAAATTAGACAGATTTGTTTGTGCCATTTTGTAACATGCTGGTGTGAAAGTTCATTTTAAACAGAATAGTCCTAATAATGTCATTACTAATGTATATTTGGTCATCACTAAAAAAATGGTGGTTTAATATGAATGTTTCATTTTAATAAATGGCAGGGGAAGCAAGCTTGCCCTGAGTCAGCAGGAAGTGGTTATACACCAGAGAACAGCCTGATTGTGTTAGATTCATCCAGAACACTGAACAGCCCAGAGACAGTCCAAGGAAAAAAACAAAAACACACACACAAAAAAACAACTGGTTTTATTCAAATGATTAGGCTCAGTGCAGCTCAATAGTGAGATTCACACATTCTCCTATTATTTCTTGACCTTGTGCCAAAAACTTCCCACTTACAGTAATAATTAGAAATAGTGTTTCCAATGCATGCCTCCATCTCCCTAACAAACAGGTGGAAAAAAACAGTGTCACTTAAAAACTATGCAATTAATGAACATTTTCTTTACCCCATTTGATTAATCCAGCTTCCTTCCCCTAACTCTTTACAATAACGCCCAAGCAGACTCACTTCCTATTTCCAAATCACAGCATCATCTCTTGTACCACAGATCCTATACTTGGAAGAAAAACTGCTTTCTACCTCTCATTAAATTCTGAGAAATTCCTTATAGTCGCCTGGTATGCCATTGATCGCTGTCATTCTGAGGATTGTACATTTTGGGTCCAGTGATGTAGGAAACTGTACATAACTTTAACATAAAATCATAAATGTTTGAATTAGTACATCATACAAATCTCATTGTGCCCTCTCTTCTAGTAAGACACAAGGCTGTGAGAAGGTTGGAAGGGGCCCATGAAATCTTCTCAAATGTCTAGGACATGCTTCTGTTTCCATCACCTGTCTGAACTGCTCGACAGACTCTTCACTGCACTCACTCTGCATATCCAGGAGGGGAAGGATGATGAGGGGTTCATGTTATATTTATGTGGTTAGTGACTCCCATGTCTCTGTGGTTATCTCTACTCACAGAAGCCTAATGTCATTCATCCAAGGAGTTTATCCTTAGTTGTTGGAACCTAATGGGAAATCAAGTAGAAATCACAAGTGTGAAAAACAAATATTAGAAAAAGAATATTATAGGTATGATGAGAATTTGCTCTTATGGTATGGAAAGATGTTATAGTTAGAATTCCCAAGCCTAGACTAGGCCCGACAACTTTCCACTGACAGATTTTATTATGCCCACATGAGAATTCAGTTGGAGAATTTGATTGCTGTTAGGAAAGCAAAATCCTTACTTCAAGAATCCCTCAGATTTCCTGTTTAGAAGAAATGAACAGCATTACATGTGAATGGCCCTAAGCTCTGAGTAACAGACGTCTACAAACCTGCTTGAAGCCATGAAATGGGTTATGAAACACTTGGTACCTAGGGCTTCATGATGCTTTTGCATGGCCTAGAAATCCCTTCTAGACTGTGTCGTTCTTTCCACTATATCTAATGTGAGCAGTGGCCATAGCTGACTAGTAATAGACCACAAGCTTTCTTTAAAAATATTTATGTGGAAACTCTTCATTATTTTATTTTTCAATTCTTCTTGAGATCATAGTATGATCACATAACTCTACCTTCCATTTACTCCCTCCCTCTCCTCCCATGTAGCTTCTTTTTTTAATTTGTGGATACATCCTAAACACACAAATACAACCATTTTTGCTTGGATGTCTTTTCTATACAGTACACTCCAATGGCCATGCTCTTTTTGCAAATCCTTATGAGGACTTCTCCTCTTGCCTCTAGCCCAAACTGGGCTTTACTGGGACTCCTAATAAAATAAGATGCCTCTCAAGCCAGCTTGTTTTCTTTTCGTAATATTTGTTTCTTGGTTCATGTATATTGCTTCCACCTATGCTAGTGGTCCTCACCTTTCCTAATGCTGTAACCCCTTGATACATTCCTCATATTGTGGTGACCCCAAACCATAAAATTATTTTTATTCCTACTTCCTAACTTTAATTTTGCTACTGTTATCAATCATAATGTAAATATCTGTGTTTTCCAGTGGTCTTAGGTGACCCCATGTAAAAAGGTCACTCAACCCCAAAGGGGTCATGATGCACAGGTTGAGAACCACTGATCTATGCAGAATGTTAGTTCCCAATGTTTCAGAACTATTACTAACTCCATTCATTAATTAATAGTTTGCACCTAGAAAGGTGTCCAGTCTATAGTGGAGACCCAGTGATGCTTATCAATTGACTAAGTGTCCCAGTTAGCAGATTCTGATGGAGAGAGATGGCAAGGAGGACACTGGTGGAGTTGAAAGGCTCAGACAACTGCCTTTTTGGTAAGCCATTCCCCCATGCATCCTGTGGCTCCTGACTTCTCCCAATCAAACCTGCCCAAATGTCTGCATGCTATCTTCTCTCCCAAGATGATACATAATAATAACACTAATAAGTAGTAGATACGTATTTTAAATATAGACATCATTTAAATCCTTACATGCTATTTTGGGGTGAGTTGAGGTTTAGAGAGATGAGATGATATTTTTTAAGGTATCATGTCATAAAGCAGAGCTCATGGTCAAGTTTACATTGGTGTGATTATCATGATCTCTTCTCCTCTACACTGGACTATGCATGGCAATGCCTTGCAGAGAGCAATTCATGCTTCATTCTCTTTCTTTCTTTCTTTCTTTCTTTCTTTCTTTCTTTCTTTCTTTCT
>CABHPQ010162935.1:0-18241 GCA_902168405.1 Peromyscus aztecus | reverse complement strand
TCTTTCTTTCTTTCTTTCTTTCTTTCTTTCTTTCTTTCTTTCTTTCTTTCTTTCTTTCTTTCTTTCTTTCTGCTTTAGTGTCTCCTAAACTGAGCACAGATGCTCTAATTGGATTATCAGGGAACTGCATTGGTTAAATTATTCTCACTCTTTCTCCATGAAAGTGTAGACCAATCAAGACCCATCTAAACACAAGATGACTTGAGTGGAGACTCCTTGCATTTTGACAATCATGATGCCATCTTGCATTTATGAACCCCACTTGAAGTTTTTGGTATTTGAATCTTCACAACATCTCTGTGATATATGGACTATTTTTATCCATTTTTAACAATGGAAGAGGTTGGGAACTAAGAGTTCAGTATCACCCCCTACCACCCAGGTAGCAAGTGGGGGTTACAAGAATTATACTCACTAGGCAGTGTGCTTGATCACTCTGCCAAACTGTTGGGCCTGTGGGTCAAAGGAGAGACTAGTTTCATTGCCCTGTATGTGAAACTCACCTTAGAATGGCAGTTCATTTCCTGGAGGAGCATCTGGTCTAAGATGACCCCTCAGATAAATCATTATCCTTTTTTGGCAATGCTGGTTAGTACTTTAGTCTCGCAATCACTTTTAACATTAAAATGGTTTCAAAAGCATCATCTTGAATAAGAAAGCAACACATTTTAACTTGATACAGATGAGCCACCAACCAAACAATACATTAATCACCTTAATACATCTATCACCATCACTTTCTCTAGAGTTGCGAAGAATTCACTGATATTTTGTCTTTATCCTGTTGTTGTTAAGACCTCAAATCACACAGTTTTGTATGACTACATACTTTTCTTAAACTGCAATAGCTTAAAGGAAAGATAATCTTTACAAAGGAGTAAAAATAGCTATAGATAGACCCTTGAAAAGTCAAAAGTTTTAAGGAGGCTTTAAAATAAAAGTTTAAATGGGGACTTTTTAAAGAAAATTAACAAGTGGGGATAAGATGGAAATTTGTGATTTATACATTTCAGTAATTAGTCAGTGGATATCCATACCACAAGGCAGAAATCACATTATGTCTCCAAGAAATGACCTTTAGAGGGAAAAGGGAAAAAAGTATACCTATTTATGGAGTTTGAGTTTGACAGCACAACCATCTTCTTCACTGTTTTCTCCTCCTGCTAGGTCAAGGAGTTTTAAGCGCCTTTTTGTAAATCATCATCTCACATCTATTTCTTATCTTTCAGCTCAGTGCACAATACTATCTGTTACACATGGATACCAGCAATAGTACACAGGGGCCTCTGGCATAAGAGACTGGCAGCCTGGTGCTCATCTGTCTTCTGAGCCTCATTCTGCAACAAGGAGTTCCTGCTTACATGGAAGCCACCATCGCCAGGAATTCCACGCAGGCACACAGCTTCTAGTATTTCTTCTTCTGAACTTTAGTCCGTCAATGCAGCCTTAGCCTTCCAGTGCCACATGGATGCAGTGAGTCTTTACAGCCACACAGCAGCATGAGTTTGAAGAGACTATTTTTATTTTGTTTTTGCTCTGAGAGGGGGTAATTTCATAGGACTGTTGTATTTCAAGATCCTTGTACACATAAGGAACAGTTTTGAGGGCGTAAATTCTGCATACTATGTGAATGCTAAAAAAAAAAAAAATTAGCTGCTACTGTGAAAGAGGAGGTCGGATCCTGTTGAGGAAAACATAGGAACTATAAATGCTGCCATCATCAACATGAGCTCTAAGAATCCCCTAGAACGCTTTCAAAAATACAGGTGGGTGTAGCCCATCGATTGGAGAGTCTGATTCAGTTAGGCAACAGCAGAGCCCAGGCATCTGGAATTTTTCTGATTTCCTCTGATGACTGCAGTTAGCAAGAAAAAGTGGGGACGATTGATGTCTGGAGAAACCTCAGAGCTCAGTTGCTCTGATTCTAGCAGGTCCTTGAAGACTTAGGAAACTTCTGATCAGCTCACAATCCTTCACTCTCTTCATGCTTCCTCTGACATGAAGATTTTTTCAGAATAATTAATTAAACCTTGAATGCGACATGGCCTTGATAAGTATTCAGTGCTACAAAATAGAAATGAAAAGAGAAACCTCAGAAAGCAAAGATGTTGGGGGTCTGTTTTGGGTTCTGACATGGTCTTTAGACTGAGGAGGCTTGTCTGATATCAAACACATGCTTTTCTGTCATCTTCTTACTCTGAAGCTAGCTGGCAGAAGAGGGAAATAAATATCCCTACTTTATGGAACTGTGAGGATTAAGGCATTTTTTTGAGACAAAGTTTAATCTACTTTGGCTTTTCTCCCATCTCCCACCTTCTCTCTGAGGAGGGAGTGGGGTTCTCTCTGAGAAGTGCACTGTAACCACGATTCATGCCCCTGTGCTCTGCTGCTGTTCGGAGTTGTCATTAGGCTCCAGTTTCTTCAACTTCAACTAAATCGTTCCATTTCTTACAGGTGCTAAGTATCTGTGATTCCACAAACAAACAAACACAACAAACAAGTATAAACAAAACGACACTTGGATAACCTTTGCATTTACTTGTCTGTTTCTGCTTCTATGCCCAAACAAATGGGTGTGTGTATGTGCGTGTGGTATGTGTGTACACATGCACACATGGTGTGAGTGAGTGTGTATGTGTGTGTGGTATGTGTGTGAATGTATGTGCCTGTGCTTGTGTGTACATGTGCACCCATGTGTAAGTGTGTGTGTGTGTGTGTGTGTGTGTGTGTGTGTGTGTTGCATGTGTATGTAAGTGTGTGTACATGGTGTGTATGGTGTATGGGTATGTGAGTGTGTATACATGTGTGCACCTGTGTGACTGTGTGTGTGTGTGTGTGTGTGTGTGTGTGTGTGTGTGTATGTGCACACGAGTATGTGGTGTTTGTGTATTTGTTTCAGGGATCAGCAGCTGAAGGGAAGTTCAGAGTTACCATAGTCCGATATCACTCCCACTTGCCCTCTTTTCCACTGGCGCTCCCATAGGTCATGGCTGAAGGGTTCACAGAAAGATTCCATCTGTCCTAGAAGTGCAGGATCATCTTGGCCTTATGAACTCTAATCCCAATGCTGAAATCCAACTTGGTTTCAAGGCTGAAGGCCAAAGGCATGAGTGCGGTGACTATGCTTCTCCCTAAAATAGCCCACAGAAGACAAGTCGCTTTGCTCCCCTGTCTCGTCTGACTCCCTGGGTAACAGAGCTGCCAGCTCCAGACAGACTTTGTGGCCAAATTTGTAATGGTGGATTTGGGGAGGAAAACACATTTCTTCCTATGTGACAGCATTCAAGGGCAGCAATAGGAAAATGCTGCATCCCGTCAGAAGTTGTCTACTTGTGTGCTCGCTGGTCTATTGTGTGAATCTTTAGCTCATCTTTTTTTGTACTCATTTCCTTTGGGATATAAATACATGCAGGTTTCTCCAATCTGAAAATGAAAACAAAAATTAAAAATTCTCAGTTCAAGCCAATATTAAATTCTGGCTACAGCTACTGATCTTGGCTTCACAGTCCTCACACTGAGCTCTCTGTGCCTGCCACCTATATTTTATCTATTTGGATTTATTCTGAAACCACTGTAACTTGGTCTTGTTTCTGCCTTTAGATAAGTTTGGCGATGGCCTACCTCCTAATGCTAAAATGCAAACTTTTCTTGTGATGGCTATTCTTGGTTGTCAGCTTGACTACATCTGGAATTAACTACAGTCCAATGGCTGAACACACATGTGTGAGAGACATTTTCTAAATAAAATCATTTGAAACAGGAAGGCAGAAAAGATCAAATCCAGATCTTTTAGGTGGGAAGATAAACCTTTAATTAATATCTTTTGAGGTACAAAGATCCACCTTTAATCTAGGCCACACCTTCTGCTGGCAGCCTATATAAAAGTGTGGAAGAAGGAAGCTTGCTCTCTCTTTGCCAGCTTTATCTCACTCTTACTAGTAAGTCCACTCCTTCCCTGGCATTAGAACCTACTTCTTTGGGATTCTGGAGTATACTGAAGACCAGGTGAGACATCCTGCCTCATGGACTGAACAACTCCTGGATTCTTGGGCCTTCCATTGGCAGACAGCCAATTCTGGACTAGCTGAACCATAGCCTGTAAGCCATTTTAATTACCCCCCCATTTAGATAGACAGACGATAGATAGATTCATTCTCTAAGTGCTGTTCCTCTAGAGCAGCAATTCTCAACCTGTGGGTCATGACCCCTGCAGTGGTTGCATGTCAGAAATCCTACAAATCAGATATTTATATTATGATTCATAACAGTAGCAAAATTACAGTTATGAAGAAGCAATGGAATAACTTTATGGTGGGGTTGTCACTACAACATGAGAAACTGTATTAAAGTGTTACTACATTAGGAAGGTTGAGAACCACTGCTCTAGAGAACACTGACTAATTCACTTCCCTTATTTGACCTCAATGACCACTACTGCCCCTCTTTGACCCATCAATTGTTCTGCTGGTCTCAGACTTTCTTCACCTTTGGTTGCAGACACTGATCACTCTTAGTTTCCCTTCTCCCTCTCTGCCTGTGTTTGTCTTTCTTTGTGCCACTTGGTTCTTATATACTACTTTTTCAGAACCACCCAGAGCTCTCCTGATTGCTCTTATTAACACTGGGTAGGCTTCACCACCTGAGTGGGAGCAGTTCTAATTGCCTCTAGTTCCTAGAAAGCAGCTTGAGTGAGACAAATGTTCACACATTGCCTCCTTCGGATGTACGATTTCAGAGAAGCATGAGTAAGAGAAAAAGGAGAATGAGGGATAAAGACACAAGAACAAATATCAGGTAGAGCTGTTGGCAGCTCTGTAGGGAGCATTTGATTCTTCCGTTTGCTTCTGGAAGGATGTATAAGTTCCTATGTCCACGGAGGGCCCTATGTGTCTCCAAGCTCCATGAATGTAACACTGAATTCACCACCTTCCCTTCAACTAGTTCTTCAGCCAGACTTGCTCTGGCAGGAAGGCATCGATCTAAGAATTCAAATGGACGTGTGTCACGTATCTGGTTTACCCAGAAACTCTCAACGTTCTTGCTTTTGTTTAGTTTATATATTTTTTAAACTTTATTTACACAGTTATCACATCATCACTATTGGCATGTAAATTTCACTCCATAACCATATCTCTGTCTTAAATGTACATGCAGAACTTTCCAGGATTTACTGGAGTCTTCAGGATAAAGTCAGATGTCTTAAACAAACAAACAAACATTCAATTCCTTTCGTGATCTGAACCTGGTTTTCACTTCAGAACCAGACTTCAGTCTTTCTCTCAAATTCAGCTTTGGCTGCTTGAGGCCTGTATGTGTTCTCAATGTGCCCTGCTGTGTCATAGCCTGTTTTCTCTGTGAGTGTCCTTTTCACTGTTTGAAATAGTTCACATCTCTATAGAGATGGCTCAGTGGTTAAGAGCTCTGGCTGCTCTTCTGGAGAACCTAGACCCGTTTTCCCAGCACCCACGTGGTGGTTCACAACGCTCTACAGCTCCAGTTCTAGGGAATCTGATGCCCTCCTCTGCCTCCATGGGCACGAGGCATACAAGTTGTACACAGACATACATGCAGGTGAAAAAAATACACATCAATCAATCAATCAATCAATCAATAAATCCCTTAACTCCTTATCATACTCACACTGCAAACAAATGAATTATCTTTCTCAAACACAACTTTACCCAGTCTTTCTGTGATCCTTACATCTTTACATTCATCATCTTTACTTGATAACTCAACACTTAGACAATTCTACAGTTTTTGTTGGAATTCATTTTTCTCACACTATATGCTGTATGCCTTTTTTTTTCCTCTGATACCCAAAGTCATTACTGACATAAGGGAGATATTTTATAAATGGTTACTGAGTCAATGAATCGTCTGGATAGTAGCAGTAGGCAATGCTGCTTTAATACAATGAAAGGTAGAATCAGAGATCAAGTTACTTAATTATTAAATTGTCACTATTTTTTTATTGGGAGGCTAAGAAGAGGTGATAAAATAGCTCACTGGGTGAAAATATGTGTCATGCAAATATGCTGACCTGAATTCAGTCTCTGGAATCCATGGAAAGAACCAACTCCTGAAAGTTGTCCTCTGACCTAAATAATAATAATAATAATAAATATAATAATTATAAATTATCTATAGTATATTAATATTACTGTATGTCCATAATATATCAATATATTATCATATGCCTATGATAATATGTTTATATACTATTAAATGTCTATATAATAATATATCTATATATTATTATATATGTATAATAAAATGTTATATATAATAATATAATAACAATCATCATAATCCTCATTATTATTATAAGGCTAAAAGTTTATTCTGTTTAAGGTCAATTTCTTTTGAGAGGAGCTTTTATAAGTGGCTCACAGTCACTCTCCTACCACACACGGGAAGGAGGAGGAGGAGCAGAAGGAAGGAGGGGCAGGAGATTGTGGTAGTGGCAACAGAAGACAACTAAGAAGTAATTCTGTTTTAGCTCAATTTCTTTTGGCTAGAGCTATAACATGTGGCTAAAGATATGTAAACCTTGTAGGCTACATATCTGCTGCCTGGGTCTGATTTATACATTTTGAAGGACTTAATAGCAAGAAATCTACTGGGGGAAAAAAAAAGAGCTCTCAGATTTCAGAAAAGGCTTTGATGTCACCTGGAAAGCACAGAGGAAAGTAAATGGTGGCCCAACTGTCAATGAGGTGGTGACTTTGAATGGACTCACAGTGTGATAAGCAGCAGCAATGAAGGAGGCTCAGAAGTGAGCAAGAGGCAAATGTGTTCTCTACTCATTCTGTCTTTGTTGCTGGGCTCCAAGATGGAGAAAGTACCAGGAAAAACGAAGGCAAATGGATCACCCTTAGAGCAGCGTATATTAATTTGGATTGGAAAAGCACATGGTGATAGGTTTTCTAGGTTAGGGAAGTATTAAGAGAACATGATTTTTTTTTTTTGCTTTTATGTAGTGTGTGTGTGTGTGTGTGCTTGTGTGTGTGTGTGCTTGTGTGTGCTTGTGTGTGTCTGGATGTTTGTGTCTATAGTGGAAGTGTGAGCATATGCTCTTGGGTTTGTGAACGTCTGGGTGCAGGAGCATAAGCTTGTGTGTGTGCGCGCATGTACATATGGACACAAAGGTCAACTTCAAATATCTTCCTGTATAACTAACTCTCTGCCTTATTTTTGGAGACAAGGGCTGTAGCCCAGATCTTGCTGATTGGCTAGCCTGGGCATCTACTTGTTTCTACCACTCACCCCCACCAATGCTAGGGTTACTGAGGTCTACCACAATGCCTGGCTTTTACATGGGTGCTGTGCTTTTTAATTAAGTTCCTCGTGGTTACTCACCAGATATTTTACTAACTAAGCCATCTTGCAAATCCTGAGAATATGATTTTAAGAAACCGAAATTTGTGGTTAATTTTTCATGTTAACTTGACTGGGCTAAGAGATACCCAGATGGTAAACATGATTTCTAGATATATCTGAGAATATTTTGTAATAAATTATCATTTAATTGGTAGATTGCAATAAGAAGTTTTGCACTGATAAGCATGGGTATGTATGATCCAATCATTTGAGGGTCTGATTAAAATAAAAATGGGGGGGACAGAAAGTGAGTTATTTTATTTTGTCCTGTCCTCAGATGGTTATTCTGTCTATGATTGAATTATACCTTCTGTCTTTCTGGCTCTTTGTCTTTTCAGTGGCAAATAGTTGGATTTCTCATCCTCTGTGATCTCATAGGATGATTCCTATAACAATTCTGATGCAGATATATCTTCTATTGACTGTTTTTCTAGAGAACCCTGACAGTATGAAAAGTCTTGAGGATTTTCTATATGTATGTACTGGTTATACAAACTGGCAGAGCTGACCAGGCTGTACCCATTAAAAAAGAGACTGCTAGTAACAACAGTGGGTGTATATAATTTTGGTGAAGAAAATGCTAAGTATTTAACATGCTTACACATATTTAATTATGAAAGTATTCATCATATATTAGTTACCAAAATTTTTATTATTCTATATGTACCTTTTTATAGACCTGAGATAGTACTTGGATAAATATGTTTCTGTGACCAGCATTTCCCGGACCCCTCTTTTCCCGGAACCCTCCTCTTCCTAAATACTTTGGTCTTTATTGTGTTGGCCAGATACTGAGCTGGTTTTATTCATCTTTACAATAATAACCTGATGTGATAGGAGCTATTTGGTGCCTGTGATGCAATGAAGAAAACACAGCACAGACTGGTGCAGACACTCTGCAATGATTACGGCAAGTTTCAGACCTGGGATTTCATTACAGATCCAGACCAAGAGCCTGTCCATCACTCCATCCCTGCAGTCAGATGATCCCTTTCTTAAAAGCACAAGGGTGTGTTATCACTGCAAAGCCTTGTTCTGATCCATGCTTGTGAAAATCAGGCTGGAGAAGCTTTGTTGGGCTCTGACATCAGCTTCTACACCTGTGGAAAGAATGGAATGTAATTCCTGTGTTCACTGTGGTCCTTTCTGACTCATAGTGTGGTGTCAATTTGAGCTTTACAAGCTCAGTGTGAAAGGGATCAGTGTGTATTTTTGACAGCTAGAAATCCATTTGCAAAAGATAAAACAAAAATAAAACAGCAACAATAACACAAAAAAATGGCATCTCCAAGGAAATGACTAGGGAGGTACATAGCTACACACCACCTGAGGACAATACAAATGACTCTTTATGTCACTCTATCAGAAGTCAGTAAGTCAATTCACTGGCTCCTTTAAAACTAGTTCATAGGGAAACAGTTGAAATTTATTATTTTTATATTCATCCATCTTAGACTTTTATTCTTTATTCCTCTGGGTAGTGAGATACCTTCCAGAGCCATGCAAGCAAATCTCTCAGGTGTCTGTGAGGCAGAGGGAAACTGCTTTATAGCTCATGTCTGTGAAGGTGAAGAACCTTCAACTCAGGATGATTACCAAATACATCGTGTAGATATACGAATCTATTCAGGAGAAATGGGATTCCAAAAAGTGCAGCCTCTTGTCACACAATATACTCCTTGTTGATTATTTTATTTATGAATTCATGGTTATAGATATTATCCAAGTAACCAACAAAAAACAATTATACACACACACACACACACACACACATACACACACACACACACACACACACACACACACACACACACACACGGGAGAAGTAACCATCTTTGTAAAGGAGTTGCTTTCTAACAGAATTCGCTAATTGAGAAATTACTGAAAAGTCAGGAGTCTGGGCTCTAAGTGCAGACTTTTAGTCCAGGTAGCACTAACTATTCTGCCGCTGACAAATCTCTTTTTTTCTGAGTCGCTCTTGCATTATTTATAATGAGTAGCTGAAGAAAGATGCCCTGTTAGGTTCCTCAAATTTTTGTTGATTCCAGAATTTGAATTTCTCCTATTCTGCTAGATAGTGCATTTCTTGTTCAGTCACTTTCATGAGCTCAGAATTTCATGTTCAATGAAAGACATGGAAAGAAGGAAAGAAGGAAGTCACCTGAGGACGGCTGTGTCAGGTAACCTGCAGTGGTTCTCAGATGCCCTCCATTACAGCCCTCTTTTGTGATGAAAACAGACCAGCTTTTTGAGGAAGACCATTGTCACCAGATATTTTATCTGATTTAATTTTTAGTGAAGAAATTGCAAATAACTCTCAGGAAGTATATTCATTTTGTCAGAAGTCCACAAACTGTTACAACTAAAAAGGTTGCTTGGGCTTTGAATCAGCTTTATTTCTTGTCATCTTGCTCTTTTGAAAATAAAAAATCTCATTCCTGGCTCATAAAGCAACATTAGTTTTTATAATTCTATACATTAGAAGTCGACTGGTAATTCTCACAAATTAAATTAGAGATCCCACGTTTAATTTACTGATGACAAACCGTAGGATTCAGCAGTTTGGCTCTGATAACCTTTAAAATGTATTAATTTCTCTAGTGATTTACATACAGCTTTATTTCCCACTGTGCTGTCCTCAATTGCCAAAGCAGAACTGCCCTGTAGTTTTTCAATTTGCTAACCAATCAACACAATATATCCCTCCTTTCCTCCTTTTACATTTTCTCCTAAATGTGAGACTTCAATATTGAAGAAAATTGTACCAAGAAATCTCACATGGCTTTTCTATTTCTGTGAACCTTGAAAGGAATAAGCAGAGAAAAGTTATTCCTTGGAACTAGGGAACTACTTCAAGATGATGGCATTCAAACAATTTCTTTTCAAATCATGATACTGGATATTATAAAAATATTCCCCCCAATCCACCCAATGCTCCTAGTGTCTGTATGTCAACCTCTCTATGGAATACACCAAAGACAAAGATTGGAGTCCTGAGAAGCAGTTTCTAAGGGGAGTCTAATGAGGCACAGTGAGAAAGACCTGTGCTCCAGGCCCTGAATGAGCCCATGCAGACTCCAGCAAAGTTCCCCTGCCACCCCCACCAGCCCCAATCCTCTCCTTTCTTTTCAGCCTGTCACTGAGCCCCAGAGTCAGCAGGGGACTCCAGAGTTTAGAAAAACTCAGTCTTTGGTGGTCAGGCAGTATTCTCAGTCCTGATTTGAGGAAGTGGTTTAGTGGATAGGCTGTATGCCATAAGTACCTGGACCTGAGTTTGAATGCCCTGAACCCATGTAAAAAACTAGATGCAGTATCTTGTGTCTGTAATCCTAGCCATTCTGTTGTGACTCAGTTGGGAGACACAGACAGGGGACTACCTAGAAACTCTGCCTCTGACCACATGGACCATAGTACGTATGAGTGCACACACACACACACACACACACACACACACACACACACACACACGACACACATGACACACATATACTTACTATTGATGGGTGATGGTACTCTGCATGCTGTGAATGTGTTGTTCCCATTGGTTGATAAATAAAATGCTGATTGTCCAGTAGCCAGGCAGGAAGTATAAGTGGGATAAAGAGACAAGGAGAATTCTGGAAAGAGGAAGGTTGAGTCAGGAGTCACCAACCAGACACAGAGGAAGCAAGATGTGAAGGCAGAACTGAGAAAAGATACCAAGCCACGTGGCTAAACATAAATAAGAATTATGGGTTAATTCAAGTGTAAGAGCTAGTCAATAATAAGCCTGAGCTAATGGCTGAGCAGTTTTAATTAATATAAGCCTTGTGTGTTTACTTGGGTCTGAGTAGCTGTGGACTTTTGGGCCACGGGAGCTGGACAGGACCAGGAAAACTTTCATCTACATACTATTATTTATTATTTTTATTTTTGATATTATAATTGCATTCCTCCCTTCACTTTCTACTCTTCAAGCCTTCCCACATACCACTCCCTACTTCAAATTCGTGGTCTCTTTTTCCACTGATTTTACATGCATATATAAATATGTGTTGTAGTTACTTTTCTATTGTAAAGAGACACCATGACAAGGGCAATTTACAAAAGAAAAGCACTTGATGTGAGATTTGCTTGCAGTTTTAGAGGGTTAGTGCATTCCATCATGTCAGGAAGTGTAGCAGCAAGCAGTTAGGCATGACACTGGAGCATAGCTAAGGACTTAAATCTACAAGCCCATGGTGGAGAGAGAGTCTGAGCCTGCTGTGGTCTTTGAACACCTTCTCCAACAAGGCCACACCTCCTAATTCTCCCTAAACAGTTCACCAGATGAGGACCAAATAGTCAGGTAAATGGGCTTATGGGGGCTGCTCTCATTCAAAGTTCCATTAGGAATATACATATACATTGCTAAAGAGAAACTGTTCAGTCTGTATAAGGTTACTTGTGTGCGTGTTTCCAGAGCTGACCAATTTATACCCCTAAAATCTTGCCAGCACGATGCCCAAACATGAGCTGACCAAGGACAACAGCAGTAGACACACTGAAGTGATCAGGGAAAAGCCCATGAGACCACAACCCCAAGCAAAGAACTAGAGGCAACTGATGAAAGCCAGGAGCGACAGAAATGGTCTTCTCCGGGGAAAAGAGCACCGACTGGTTGCCCAGTGCCAAACATTTAACTTAAAAAAAGATTAAAAACAGATTTCTAGTTTCTTCAACCCACACTAATTGCATAGAAAACACAAATACATGCTTTACTTAAGCTGAGGGAAGAGGAGAACCTTTCTTCAAACTTCGTCGCATTTTTAGGGGAGTCTTAGCTGAAGGTAGTGAAGTCAAACTATAATTTAGAAGTGCAAGAAAAACGCTATTTTTCCACAACTGAATTCAAACTGAGGTACTCATTTCCCATGAAGAGAGGATGGAGACAAGACTTAGTCTGCAGCAAAGTACCCTCCGCAGGGGCCCTGTACTCCCTGTTGGGAATATAGAGCAGAGCATTTGACTGAACCAAGAGGGGTGACATAGGGACAAGGTTTTTGGAAGAAATAAAGTGTGCTTGATGTCCTAAAGTGAGCAAAGATAAATGCTGCCAAGCGAGCGGGAAGGGGTCTGGCCATTTGAGCAGAAATATCTTCCTTCTAATATGCCTTAGAAACGTGGCAACAGAGAACTGCACAGAGCAACTCCTCCTAAGGGTTGCTCTGGAGAGACCAGTTTGGAAAGCAGAGTAGAAAGAGACAGACAATGACAGCAGCAGCAGCCACTAGGAGACACCATCGTCTACAGGGATGAAATAATCCTCATAAAAAGCCATTAGGTTGAAATCAATGTATTTTTTATTACACTGCATTTTTTCTATCTACATGTTGTCATGTTTGAATATTGATGCACTGAATTTGTACAGTAAAAAAATACAATGTGCCACGAATTTATTTGTTACAAAGTAAGACATGTCATAATGTAAACTTTAAATTTTAACTGTAGACAGTGTTGCCATTAATTATTTTCATGTGTATGCCCGTTCTCAGATAGGTTTCTTTGGTAAGTTTGAACTTTCTTTGTACACTGTCTTATACACAAGCCCCTAAAGTTTTCTTACTGCACTATTTTATGAAAGAGAAGCACAGTTTTCTTATTTGTTCACATGATTGAGCCACGCTTGTCATATTAGTCTCTTGTGTGTATGTTCATGCATGTGACAGGAGAGTGTGTCAGATCCCCTAGAGCCAGAGTTACAGGGGGGTCATGAGACATGGATGCTAGGCACCAGACATGGTCATCTGATAGAGAGGTAAGCACTCTGAACAGTTGATTCAACTCTCCACCTTCCTAAGCTTTTGTTTTGATAGCTGGTGTCTTCTGGTTTGTGTGTTCTGAATGAATATTAGAAATCATGAATTCTTCATTTTCCAAATAAATCCTAGGCTGGTCACTATCTTTCCTTACTGCTTTACCTGGCATTTAGTGCTCAAGGTTCCATTACAATTTAACCAAAAAAAAAAAAAAAAAAAGGAGGGAGGTGATTAAAATTCTGATTTATCTAGACTCTGCAATTCTTCAAAGCAGAGACTTTGCTCCCACTTTCCTGGTACTCTTACTGATCCCTCAATTTTTAGAGCATTGCTAGGTGCAGAGTAGGCAGTCAAAACTACACTTGGAGGTCAGTAGGATGGTTGGCTAGTATGCCCTACACCCAGGAGTTGATCCCCATCAGAACGTAAACTTAGTGTGTTGAAATGCAGTTTTGACCTAAGCACTGGGACATAAAGGCAGGAGGATGAGAAGTTCAAGGTCATCCATAGTATGAAGTTAGCCAGGACTTTTCAGGACCCAAATGCATCTGTGCGGGTTTTACCAAGCCCAGCCGAACTCAGCATAAAGAAACCAATCCCTAGAAGGCAAGCTAAAGATCAAAGTCACTGTAAAGTGTTGTTTTCTCCTAGAGTGTGGATTAACACCTAGATTTTTGTCTTTTTCCGCTTTGTACATGTTCATAATACCTTGTATGTCATATTACTTTCAATAGTCTGGCAGCATTCTACGATTCCCTGGATAAAGTAAACTCTACAGAGCAAGATGACATCTTAGTGTGGGATCAGACAAATGACTTCTAAAGTGTTCCTGGGACATAAAGACAAAAGCACAGTGTGATATTTGTGAAAAGAAGTAGAAATGACTTCTTTCCATTATATAAACACATGTTTATACATATAGGAATGCTCACATACTTAAATTGTATGAAAAAATGGGGTTTTTAGACTATTTAAGTAAATTCTATTTCCCTGTGTTGAGAACTCCCACTCAGAGTTCAAAACCCCTTGTTTTACCCTGGTCTTGTTTTCTAAAGTAAAGGTTCCAGAAAGAGATGGATAGATAGACATATGATGCTTGCATGATTTTCATTTTGCCTAACTAGGGCCACTAATATAGCTACTTATTTAAAATCTGCTCCCTCATTCACTGTTATTCTTTGGAGTCTGAAGCTGCTATTTATTGATATGCATAATAACATTTTGTCTATTATGTAGGAGTCACACAATATTATTATTGAATATGTAAAAATTTTAGTTTTATCCTCAGAATAAAATTCTGATCTCTTTTATATAGGCTGATATCCTAGAGTAAGGGTCAACAAACCTTTTCGTGGAAAATGAAAAGGGCTGGACAGTAAATATTTAGTATTTTCAGGCCATATGGTGTCTTGCTATTACCTTGTTCTGACTATGGATCACAAAAACAAGACCTGAAGGCATGAGCTTGACTATGGGCCAATAAAACTTTATTTATAAAAACAAGCAGTGTAGGCCAGAAAGATGGCTCATGGGCTAAAAGAGAGTTGATGCCAAGCTTGATACCCACGTTGATCTCCAGGACCCATATGGCAGAAAGAACCAGTTCTTGGAAGCTGTCCTCTGACTTCTGTATGTTACATAAATACACACACACACACACACACACACACACACACACACACACACTAAAATGCAATAAAAATTATTAAACATGTAACTAGTACTGACTCTGGATTTGGCCTGCAAACTGTAGACTGTCAGTCAGTCTTTTCATGCAATCTTTCATCATCTTCATTTTCTTTTCTTTCCATAATGTGTTTGCTCAATGGTACCATGAGTTTCTGTCCACCCTCTCTCTTCTTTGTCCATCCTACAAATAACCTCTTAAATACCAAGACTCAGCTTTGTCAGAACCTTCTTCATGAAACATGTCTTGACTTCTTTTGGAATCATTTTCCTTGCCCTCCCCTTGTGGCTCAAGCCCTAACATTCATTCATGTAAACATCTATCTCTAATTTTAAACTAATAGTACCTGGTAGGAAGATTGACTTAAGCATCTTCATTATGTAGCACATACTTGACACATCTTAGTTCCTTTGTTGAATGTATGTATGTGTGCATGTATGTATGCATATATATGTATATGAAAATACATGTCTATATACAAATATTTGTATACAGACATATATTTCAAATTGCCAGGAATCATTAATTATTATCTGAGATAAAAGCATGTAGAAAATCAGATTCTATATTTCTAAATAGGAATCATACTTTTTCTTTTACATTTGCTACATTAAAAATAATCAACAAATGATTCATAATGCAAGCAATTATATCATGAAGCAGCTAACGTTTCAGTCGGCTCCATTATGGTAGAAATCACATCCTCTCATTGAAAAAAAAATTCAACTGGAATAAAAAGGAATTCCAAGTCTGAAGGATAGCAATTAGCAAAATCAGTGTCTGGGGCACTGCCTGCATGTAATTGGACTCATGGACTATTGCCTGTAACGACTCTAATAACCGTAGCTAGCACTTGCCTCGTTCAAGCGGCTTTGTACAAAATAATCCATTAGAGCAGGCTTATGGTTCCAAAGCAACATACCACACCCCTAAGTCAACTGTGAGCTCTTCTCCATGCTGAATTTTATTGCTCTTGATGGCCTGTGTCTTGCAATATCCTACTTTGAACATCTGTGGCCCACTCACTAAGAACTGAAAGGCTGGGCAGAGCTTACTTTCTAGTCAGGCCCATATATCTTAGGACCTTTGAGTCTGCAAAACAGGGTGGAGCTTCCTGTGAGCTTTCCTTAAGTCCAGACGAGAAAGGAGAATGCCGTTCTGACCAGACTTTCATTATGAAAAGGAAAGAATTTTGAACTCTACTGAGTACTAGCAGTGTAGTGCTGCTATGCCAAAATCTGGAAGGCTCTTGCAGATCCAAGTTAAGCTAATACTCACATCTGAAGTCCTCAATGATGGGATCTATTCCTATTCTTCACTACCACTTGCATCTAAGTGACTCTTAACCCATGTTTCCCATGACAGATACTGGATACCTGAGACATTTAAATGGAAGTAGATTTCCTATATTTTTATTTGTCAAATTTGGCATTTTAAGATTCTGCTATTAATTGTGTAACTTTGTGGAGCTTCTAGCGAATAGCCCTTCTGTTGAATGGATAAAATAACAGTGCCTTCATGAGGAACTTACCTATGTGACATTCTGGGCTCTATGGTGAGTGCTTAATAAATGGTAACTAGTTTTATTACGCTGATTTTCTAAAGTAAATATCAGCAAACATTTTTCACCCCAAGAGGCAAGATAGTAAATAGACATATGGACCCTGTAGCCTTTGTGAAAATATTTTTCTTAGACAGCAGGTTACATAAGGGACATGTTTGTATCCCAGTGAAAATCCATTTACAAAATTAGGCAGTAGATTGGACTTTATAAGGGACGATATTTTTCCCCCTGTAAACTAAACTATGCTCTGTAAAAGTAGTCACTCCTGGTAACATCCATCCCCCTTTATTAAAATGTTCATTATTAGAGTCATTTTTCTTTTGATGTAATATTATTTAAAAGAAACTTTTGATGGATCATTATTGTTTCACTATTTAATAATTATCCTCCTAGTTAATATTTATAGACTATGTCTCATTTTTGAAGTCCTTCCAATAAATTCATGTAGATGTATTCTAATGACTAATAATAATACATGTATATATGTACATATGTTTTTGTATAGTCATATTTATATCAATCATCTAAATAGAATTATGAGATCGATCAGCAAAAAAATCCTCCCTGATATTCTTTGTTTCAACTTTTACATAGAGAGGGTTTTCCCCCTGTGGATCTTCACAGCCCTCTCAAGATCTACTCTGCTTTCGATTGTTTTTCTCATATCTGAGTGTTTTTCCAGCATTATGACATGTCTTACTTCCATCTGCCTGTGTCAACAGAATGGATGATTATAGAATTAATACGTATTTGTAAAGATCATCTTTCAAAAGAAAGAAATGCAGGGAAATCCCTAAATTGGAGGAATTGCCTATACCTTCCTTATTTTATAACTATATGTGTCTATGAATACTTTTGTATGCGGATTTGTGTGTTACAACAATTGTGTATCTTTCTCTTCATCTACTTTGAAGTCTTGTCACTTCTTTATCCAGTGTTTAAGAAATAAGATTCCAATGTACCCACCATCCAATTTGGCATCCTGTTTCTCAACGCTGGTCTGATCGCTGTTGTTATTGAGTGGTTGTGGCTCAGCACACTAATGGCTTTGTGACAAAGCCAGCTTGAAACCAAAAAAGACGTAGGTTCTTTTAAGAAAAAAAAAATTGCAACAGTTGAGAAATTAGAAGCTCTTCCTTATTATTGTATTGCTCCCCTTTCATCTTTAGCTTTCTGATGTTTTCTTTTCATTTCCTCCTTGATGCCCTCAGACATCTTAATGAGATGTGGCTAGGTCTAGCCCTGGCTGATAATTAACTCCTTCTCTTCTGTCAGATGGTGAGCATGTTCACGGTATACCTAGGTTCTGGGAGTTTAAGTGTGAGACTTAAGAAAGAAAGTATTAGCTGCACGGTTTCTAGGATAAGCTGCTTTTGAATCAGCAGTGAAGAATTCCACTGAAGAAGTCAACTTTAGATAGATTCCAGGATGGGGAAATGGAATGAGCAGGTTGATAGAACCGTGAATACAAAGGCAGTTTTGACTGGCATGGAAGTACAGTGTGACTTTAAGAGAAGATGAAGCCTTGGGGAAAGATTGCCACAACAATCGCTACCAAGAGCTAAGACCCACAGCCCCCGAGTCTGAAGTGAAAGGCTTGGAAACGTTAACCTGTCAGTCTCCTCATCAGAAAGTAAATTTCACAAAGTGGAGTGTCAAACTGCCAGTATAGAATCCCGAGTTTCCCCAGAGAAATACAGGGTAATGAATTGGACACATTTTACCAAAAATGCATGAATGGTCTGCATCTCTATGTCTCTCAGAAATCAGCGACTACATGGTATTCTGAAATGGTTGAATTAGTAAGCTCAAAATTGCCACAGTGAGAAT
>CABHPQ010162934.1:15944-31060 GCA_902168405.1 Peromyscus aztecus | reverse complement strand
ACAAAGTTGTGTCTCCGAGCTCCACAAAAGTGGCATCTGGAGTCGTTCCACAGTCAAAAGTACACCAACACTGAAAAGCCCAGTTATCCCCAGAGCTCGAGCACCGGGGAGTTCTGGAGCACAGTGTCAGCCCCACCTTAATGTCCAGCATGTGTCTGCCACAGAGCTTGCAGAGACTCTGAAGAGCATGCAGAATGCCAGGGAGAAAGGTATCCATTATGCCTGGTAAGCAGAGGGAGGAATGTTTTCCCACTTGGGTATAAATATAGCAAGCTTTTAGAACACACCTGTAATTAGCAAAGTGCAAGTCCAGTAGCTGAAACCCAGATATCTCGCTTTAATCAACTCCAGAGAACATTACACCTGAACCCCTAATTACCAAATCCCCAACTCCCATCACAAACTCTTGAGTCCTCTAAAGAGGGGAGGGAGCCTGTGAAATCCGAGCCTCCTACTTCATAGGGATGAGTCTGCGGCTAGCAGTACTCCAGAAAACTATTTTAAGTCCCTTCCTTTATTCCTTAAAGGAAGGCCTTCATTGGACAATGGTGTGATTTTCTCCTGTTGTGTGGAAGGTAGATAGATACAACACGGAGCCAAAAAAAGGTTCCTTCCACTTTTACTAAAGTGCTAGTGTGTAGCACTTTGGGTTTCTTCCCTAACGCCCTTAACTGTAGTCTTAGCGGAACGGACAGTTTGTTCCTCTTCTGCTACATGCTAGATTAACAGTTTACAACAGATTAACAGTATATGCAGCTAGATTATTTCCTCCCTCTTTGCTTTGGCAGATGGGAAGCTCAACACTGAGTCTGTTCCTAGTTTAGACCAGTTGTTTTTTAACCTAGCATTTCAAGATATACCATTTTCATCAGGGTTTACATATTTTGTGTATTTTTTATATAACTTACATGCAATGAAAGCACACAAGTATTTGATAAAATTTTGACAATCTCATGCATCCATGTTATTATCAGAACATTTTCACCGTTCCAGAAAATTCCCTTGTTCCCCTTTCTGCTCAGTGCTCACTGCTCTGCTTAGCTACTTTGTGGTTTCTGTAGCTGTAGACCATGTCAGGCTGTTCCTGAGTTTGTTAGACTGGAGTCATAAAGTATGTACTGTGTGATCCTTTGGCCTGACCCCCTTTCCACCCAATGCTTTCGACAGACGTGTGGAGTAGTGCCTTCTTGGGTGTTGAGCATTCCATCTTTGCATGTACCATTTTATTTTTCATGAATTTTTCATAGTCATTTGGTCTAAATTGGAACAATCTTATATGAAAAAAGTTACTGTAAACATTAACATATAAGTCTTTGGGGATAGTCTGTTTTTAAAAATCTGTAAGGACTCAGGCACAATGGCATGTACCTTGAATCCTAGCACTCAAGAGACAAGGTGGATCTCTGTGAGTTCAAGGCCAGCCAGAGCTACATAGTGAGACTCACTCTCAAAAATTAACAATAAAACCCCAAAGTAAATAAAATTTAAAAATCTGTAACACTTTCACTGTGAAACCATCTTTATCATAAACCTTGGAGGCGTTGATATGGCATGAATAATACAGGAGACCATAGCAGCCCCGAGTAGTATTAGATTCACAGTCATAAACACGAAGACCAACGTATAAATATGTTCTGGGACTTCTGGGATAGCCCAGAACTCACAGCAGTCTTCCTGCCGCTGCCTCCCTGGCTTTGAGATTATTGGCATGTGTCCCCATGCCCAGCCTCTGACCACCTTTTCTAAATGGAGTCACGCCTCTACTGCAACAGTGGCAGATTCTGTTTGCATTATGTTCCTTCTTTGCCTGACCTGGGCCTGACCACAAAGACCGCTTCAAGTTAGAGGATGTGCAAAAATGAGCGCCAGGACTTGGCCTTGTCTCGAGATTCCTAGAGCAGTCTCAGGGGTGCAGCTCGGCGGTAGAGTGTATGCTTAGCAAGGAAGACCCTGGGTTCAGTTCTCAATGCAAAAATGTATTCACTTATTCATCCCCCGAATTTCTGAAATAGGTACTACCAAATTCAGGGACAAGAAAAACTAAGAGAGTAAGGACAAACTTTGTCCTGGCTCCCTTGATTTCTCACAGAGGGTTCTAGACTTTGGCCTCTCCACAGCTTACATGGAGTGATCCTTCCACCAGAGCGAAGGACATAAAACTCTCATTTCTTCCCCTCCCCATATAGGCCACTCAGCAACCCAAACCAAGGTACTTTCCATCTTGCTGCGTGAGGCTCATGCCCAGGTGTTCTTGGGACGGTGACTATTGTCTTCTCTAAGTCTCCTTTCTGGCCCTGCTGAGGCCTTCCTAGTCATGACCATGCTCCTTCCTCTTTCCCTATGATACTGGATACCACCTGTGGTGCTCTGAAAGAAAATGGCCCCCAAAGGGAGCGGCACTACTAGGAGGTGCGGCCTTGTTGGAGGAAGTGTGTCACTGTGGGGGCGGGCTTTGAGGTCTCTTTTGCTCAAGTTTCCCTCAGTGTGACAGTCATTGGACTTCCTGTTGCCTGCATGATATAGCGCACTCAGCTCCAGCACCATGTCTGCCTGCACACTGCCATGCTCCCCGTCATGATGATAATGGACTGAACCTCTGAAACTGTAAATGAGCCACCCTCAATTAAATGTTTTCTTTATAAGGGTTGCCCTGGTCATGGTGTCTCTTCACAGCAATGGTAATCCCTAACCAAGACACCACCTGAAATATATACACATTGTTTTGTTTATTGCATGTCTGAGTAAAATGCAAATTTCCCCAAGACCTGAAACTTTATTCTTGTTCTCATTTCTGAGACTAACACCTGGCACATAGTGAGTATGTAATAATTTCTTAACATGCTTCTATGTAGTCTCCTTTTAATAAATTGGCGTCATGGGGTGGTGGGGACAGCGTAGCTCAGTTGGTAGAGTGCTTGCCTAGCATTCAGGAAGCCCTGGGGTTCAATCCCTAGCACCTCGTAAACCAGGTGTGGTGTCACACCATATCTCAGCACTCAGGAGGTGGAGGTAGAAGGATCAGAGGCTTCAGGTCATCCTTGGCTACCTAGTAAGTTTGAAGCCAGTCTGGGCTATGTGAGACCCCTGTCTTGGGGGGCGGGGGGCAGGGGGACTGGCTTCATTGTGTAGACTTCAGAGACTGTTGCAAATTAAACCTTCTTTTTTTGCCCTTTTTTCTTTCCTTTTAGTCTTAGAATATATTTAGGAGTTGGAGCCGCCACAGACACCTCAGACTTGGCACTAGTTACATTGCCATGTCAAGCAAGACCCACATTCTGCCTTTAGTGGGCACAGAAGAAATCTGCTACTAATTTTAATGTTTGAAGTTCAAATTCCTTCTACTGTGGGATTTCTTGAATGTGGTAGTTAGAATCACCTTGGAGGGGAAAAAAATGGCAGAGAGCGCATTGAAGTTCAGGCTGATTCACAAGTAAAAGTCCTCACAGAGGTGGCGTCCTGAGAGACATCATGCTAGCTTGGAAGCCTACAGGGCTAAATGGGTGTTGTAGTGCAGACGCTTATGTAAACACTGAGAGCCTTTTCTTATTCATCTCAGGAAATACTTTTATTGTGTCCAGTGTACCAGATACTATTTTGTATATACGTGTCTACCTGCATGTATGTCTATGCACCACATGAATGTCTGGTGCCTGTGGAATCTAGAAGAGAGAGTTGGAGCCCCAGGAACTGGAGTTATTCCTGGTTGTGAGCCACCACATGGTGCTGAGGACTGAACCTGGATCCTCTGCAAGAGTGGCAAGAGATAGAAACCACTGAGCGTCTCTCCAGCCCAGATACTAACCTTTTAAAAGCCAACATTTACTATAGTAAAATATTTTCTACTAGGTGACCCAGAAAATCCAGGCTTTTGGTGGTCAATAAGTAACATGTAGTGAGCACCCATGCATGTAGATCGTAAGCACTAAACTCTGCCCTGAAGGAGTTTACGAATTCTCCCTTTCCATGGTCTTGAAACAAAAATAATAAGCTTAGCTGTCTTTGTGGGTAATTGAAAGATGTGTACTCTTGAGACTGCTAGAAACCATATCTTTCTGTAGGATGGAAACAGCATTTATTATGTTATATGTTGGTGGGATATTTGGTGTTGGCAGACTGACATACTACAGAATTTGATACTATATCTACTCAGTTTGGAATCAGCCTACAGCTGGGCGGGCTGTGAATCCAGTATATGGGCTCATCCTGCCTCAATACTTGGGAAGAAAGATGGTTAGGATGGCCCTTGCGAGAACTAGGGTGTTCCACCCATTAAATTCTGGTTAAAGGAACAAACAGAAGAAAAGAGTAATTGTCTTTTTAAGTTCTTTTTAAGTGGTGAAATCTACAGAGTCAATAGTTCACCTGGAAGGTTTGAGGATGGAGCTCCATTGGTAGAGAGCTTCTATAAACTGGGTGTGGTGGTGCACATCTGTAATCCCACAAGGAGGCAGGAGGATCATTAAGTTCAAGATCAAATTTAGCTACATCCTTAGACACAGGAGACCCTACCTTCACACACACACATACATACACACACACACACACACACACACACACACACACACCTTTTAAGACCTCTGATAAACTAAGTAAGTCTGGTACAGATCAACTCTAGGCACAAGGAGTTTGGCCAAGGATGGGGAGTGCCAGCTCTGGTTGATCACAAAGCCTCATGGGCAAGTACTGCAAACAAGGAGAACTTAAATCAGAATGGGAAACCATAGATAGAGGTCAGATGAAAAACAGCAACCAAGTTCACAAAGAGATACTCGCTAATAAGCATAAACGTCCCCAGCCCCATGTTGGTGGTTTTCTCAGCACAGTCCACTTGAAACAGTAGCTGAAGTTGTTACAACCCGATGGCCTGTTATCTCTCAAAGCATCAATATTCAAAAATATAAAGTCATTTCTCCAGGGAGTAGTCTACAGAAGTCTTCAATTCCTGGACAGACTGGTACAAGTTGCTAATCTCTCGGCAATGCTTTGGAAACCCAGTTTACAGCATTACCGATCCACTCAGCCATTGCTAGACAGGCAGGTGATGGGTTCTGATTGTAGATTATTCTATCATCTGAATCAATGACAAGGGAGGGGACACAGCAGGGACTGCCCAGAGACAGAAGAGACTCTACCCACTGACCACTTCTTTTTTGTTTTTAAAAGATAAAGGTATTTGTTTCTTTTCATTGGAAAAACCTTCAAACGCAGACATGAAAGAAGAAACACTAGGATAATTCTCATAAGCCTACCACTTAGCTTTATGAATGAATATTCTGGTCTTTCTCATTTATGTATACTTCCTTATGTTCACATATGCTTTGGTATTTTAAAACATCATCTCGCCCATAAATGCTGACATACGTTAGCTTTTTTTTTTCTTTTTAAACAAAATCACAATGATATTCCTATCTTCAAAAAATAAGCAAAAACATGAGCTAATGCACACTTAAATCTTTATTCAATATTCTTCATTTGGCTTAAACACTGACTTTTCGTAGTTGGTTTGTGTCGACTGGGATCCAAGTCTGGTCGTCTGTCATGTTTACCCAGGTTGGCTGCTGTATATTTAAGTCTTATCAAACTTTCCAACTGTTTATTTATCTATTTTTATTTATGAGAGAGAGTCTCATATAGCCCAGGCTGGCCTCAAATGTGTTATGTAGCCGAGGATGACCTTGAAACTCCTGGTCCTCTTGTCTCAGGCTCCCTATTAGCAGCACATACCACCACTCACTTAGAAAGCAGTTTGCTTTCGTGCTATGTAGTAGGGTTTTTGTGTGTGTGATTTTTGTTTTGTTTTGTTTTCTCTTTACATCGTTTTTGCTATCTTCACAATGACCTTGTTGGAGAGGCACATATTCCCACTTCATAAAAGGGAGGTGTTGGAGTCGTCTGACTGCAAGTTCAAAGTCCTAAGACTGACTTATTCCCTGAATGTTGTGGTGCCAGCATCAAATAAGGCCATTCTCTGTATTCAGTTAAGAAAAACTTGATGGGCATAAACAAACTCAGCTGTTCAAAGTTCTTGAGAGATTTTAGTTGACATTTAACAATTCATTTAGGCATGTAAAAAGAAATTATAGAAAGTTCTCCATTTTTGTAGATTAAAAACAAAAGTTTGCCACGTTTTCCTTGTCCTGTTTCTTACTCTTGATCATGTCCTCTGCTGACTCTTAGTGTTTTTTAAATTTATACTGAGTAGAAAGAGAACAAAGTAAATCTGTGCTGAAGGACATTGGCTTCGGGAATATCTGTGAATCTCAAGTTATACCAGTCCTTACATTACACACGTGAGCTAATTTGAAAGATACTAGAATCGGAAGCTGTCCTAATGACCAGCTGCTGGAAGAGTCTGCGTGCACAGTGAAGAGTGCAGAGCCCCAGGGGGTCGAGTGATGGTTAGCGGGCCGGCCACTCAGCTATTGTGATTCCAAGTCATGACTTGAACTCAGCACCGTTGTCCTTCACTTCTGTACTGCCGTTGTGTGGCTTCACCTGTATGAAGCCTGTTCCCTGCAGCAGCAGAAGGGAATGCCTACGTCATCTTTACATTATGCTTAGGGTGAACACGGAATGCAGTGGATTCAGAACGCTATTGGACTGCTGTCAAACACAGGCCGGGGATGATTTCCTAGTAGAAGCTATGAGCCAGGACCAAAGATGCATGTTTGAGAGGGAGAGAAACACATTTTTTATTTCAAATTTTGTCTTTATTATGAGAGAGAGAGAAAAAAATGCAAGTAAGGGGGCCTGCAAGAGGCCTATGGCAGCTTGTTTGTAATGCTACTGAGCATATCTTTTTTGTTTTCATAAAAGTACTTGAGTCTAAAAACATACAAATAGAAAACAGGAAAATCTGAAGCAAAATCCCTCACCACGTTCTACTTTAAACTGTACACGTGAAGGTTAGGGATCAATGGTAGGAAACAGCTAATTGTTCTTCAGCAACAGCTCTGGGACAATGGTCTGAAGCAGCGTGATGATGGGCACACTCTTCAGCTTCCTACTAGCTCATAAACATTGCCTGTCTGTTTCCTTCATGGATAAATTTAACCTTACACTCAGCCTCCGTGTCTCCAGTGCTGTCCTGTTTGCAGAGCAATAATCAGACCACAGGTTTTTGACACCTTGTGACTTGCAGGATATCTTTCTGCAGACAGACCTGTGCGTTAGTGACCCATTTCCCAGTGTTATTTCTGGACTGTGTACAGGAACTGATGGTGCCGTGGGGTACACGGCTATTTATTCTGGCTTCTGAGCAATTGAAGTGCAAGGAGGTACTTATTTCCATGGTGTTTGACAGAAGGAAACAGATTTACAAGACAAGGTGGAAACAAGCAGCCATTGTGAGTTGAGAATAAATTGACATACATGTAGTGTCTTTGCTATTTGCATATCTAATATTAAAGATAAATATCAACTACCACCCAGCAAGCATGTCACTGTGAGCTGAGAGTAAACAGACATCAAAGTAGTGTCTTTGCTATTTGTGTATCTAACAGCAAAGTTAAAGGCCAGGAGCTGGAGAGATGGCTCAGCAGTTAAGAGCACTGGCTGCTCTACCAGAGAACCCAGGTTCGAATCCCAGTACCCATCTGGCAGTTCACAACTGTCCTTACTCTAGTCCCAAGGGACCCAACACCCTGTTCTGACCCCTACTGGCATCAAGGATGCATGTGGTACACAGACATACATGCAGGTAAAACATCTATACACATAAAAATAAAAGTTTTTAGAAGTCAGATACCACTCATATCTGAAATATAGAGAAATAGCATTATATATCTGAATTATACACACACACACACACACACACACACACACACACACACACACGGTTCTCTGTCGTTCCTAGTTGTAAGCCTATCATAATGAAGTCAAGTTTTATCCATTTATTCATTTTATCATGTGGACTGTGTGATTTGGTAATATGTATATAATACATACATGTATTGGGTGAGTTGAGGGAAAAGACACTCAAACATAACCATCAACCAACTTCAACTACTATCAACTCATAACCAGCTTTATCTATGTCCCCATCCACTGTACATTAAATGAAACTATTCATTAAGCTTTTTTATCCTTGTATGTATCTATAGAAGCTAAGATCTTAAATAAGACAACACTACATTACACCAAAAACCTAGGCAAGGGCTGGAGAGATGGCGTGGTGGTTAAGAGCACTGGCTATTATTCTTGCAGAGGATCAAAGTTCAGATGCCAGCATCCCAACTCCATAGGATCCAACACCTTCATCTGGCCTGTGTGAGCAACCACACACAGAGAAACACACATATATACACAAATTAATAATAAAACAAATCTTTAAAATAAAAATTATAAACCAGACAATAATAATTTCATATCACTAAATATACAATTACTCTCATTTTTTCCCTAAAATCTACAACTGACTTTGGTTCTTTTTTAAAGTTTATAAGTTTGTATATCTGGATCAGTATCCAACTAAGATCCATACACTAAAATTTACTGATAATGTTTAAGTTAAAATTTAAAAAACTGTAAAATACACAAAACTTAAAACTGACCATTTCAGCATTAGAGTGTACATTTTGGTGGTGTTAAGGACACTCACATTGTGTGACCAATCTCTAGAAACCTTCTCTCTTGCAAAACTGAGTGTCTGCCTTTATTTAATAATGTCTCACTATTCTCGGCTTTCCCCAGACACTGGTAACCACTTCCTTTTCTTTTTTTAATTATGTTTATGTTTTGTGTGTAGGCATGTAGGTGCATATGCTGCAGCATGCATGCAGAGGTCAGAGGACCACTTGTGGGAGTCAGTTCTCTCCTTCTACCCTGTAGGTCCAAGGGATGGAACACAGGTCATCAGGCTCGGCAGCAAGTGTCTTAACCTGCTGAGCCATTTCACATACTTATCACTATATAAATTTGACTTTTCTCAGCACCTCATATGAGGGCAATCATATATTATTTGTCTTTTTATGCCTGGATTATTGCACTTGACAACGTTATCAAGGTATATCCATGTGAATAATATTCCATTGTATGAATATACCACATTTTATTTATTCATTCATCCTATCAATAGACATTTGAGATTATGAATATCTTTATGATATTTAGTCTTCTAATCCAGGAACGTTGTATGATTTCAAATTTATTTAGGCCAGCAAGTTAGAACTACTTGGAAGGTTTTTAAAATACAGACTATCTTGGTGTCTTAGTTAGATTTCTATTGCTGTGAGAAAGACGATAACCAAAAGCGACTTGGGGCTGAGCGGGCTTATTTTGGCTTACTTATCTCAAGACACAGTTCATTGAGGGAAGCCAGGACAGGAACTCAAGGCAGGAACCTGGTGACAGGAACTGCAGTGAGGCCATGGAAGGACGCTGCTTAGTGGCTTGCTCCTCATGACTTACTCAGCCTGCTTTCTTACACCACCCAGGATGCTCCAGATGGCACCATCCCCAGTGTACCACTCCCACATTAATTATTAATCGAGAAAATGTCCTACAGATTTGCCTACAGACCAGTGTGACGAAGGTATTTTTCTCAGTTGACGCTCTCTTCAATAACCTTGGCTGTGTTGACAAAAAAACTATCTAGCATGCCTGAAGTTTCCTCTCTCTCTCTCTCTCTCTCTCTCTCTCTCTCTCTCTCTCTCTCTCCATATGTATACATACATATATATGTATGTATAAAACAAAATATTTTAATTTATTCTTTGAGAATTTCTTTTTAAATTTTTTATTTATGTGTGTGGGTATTTTGCCTGCATGTTTGTCCATGAACTACTTGTATACCATATACCTACTTATCTGGAACTAGAGTTAGAGACTGTTGTGAGCTACCACATGGGTGCTGAGAATCAAACCCAGATCCTCTGGAAAAGCAGCCAATGCTTTTAACCACTGAGCCAACTTTCCAGCCCACTTTGAGGATTCCATGCATGCATACAACGTATTTTGATTATATCTACCTCAACTTTCCATGTGTACCCCTCCACAGCATGTCCCTTCCCCAACTTAATGTTCTCTTCTTTTTAAATTAAAAAAAAAATTACAATAGCCCACTGATCCAAACTGGTACCACCTATATGCTCATGAGTGTGGAGCTATTCACTAGGACATAGGCAACCTACCAGTGGCTACCCATCCCCCCCCCCAAATGACTCTTCCCTGGCAGCTGTCAACTGCTTAATAGCTCAGTAACAAGGAGTGGGGCATACAAGACCCTCCCCAATCACTGATCCCCACAAATGATCCACAATGTGTTTTTATTTTGGGGTGTTTTTGTTTGTTTTGTTTTTCTGAGACAGTATCTCATTATGTAGTCCTGGAAAGCCTGGAACTCCCTGTGTAGACCAGGTTAGCCTCAAACTCACAGATGTTCACCTGCTGCTACCTCTGGAGTGTGCATCACCACATATTTTTTTGTGGGGCCTTGGAATTTGCATTTCTAACAGTTTCTAGAGTATCCTGCCCTTTCTGGTCTGAGACCATATTTTAAGAATGATTTTGAGGGAGTGGAGGGGGCATATCTTTAATTGCAGTACTTGGGATTCAGAGGCAGGGTATATCTAGAGCAGTGGTTCCCAATGTGTGGGTTACAACCCCTTTAGGGATCAAATAACCCTTTCACGGGAGTCGCCGAAGACCATTGGAGAACACAGATATTTACATTACGAATCATAACAGTAGCAAAATTAGTTATGAAGTAGCAGGGAAATAATTTTATGGTTGGGGGTCACCATAACATGAGAAACTGTATTAAAGGATCACAGCATTAGGAAGGTTGAGAATCACTGTTCTCGAGGCTAGCCAGAGCTCTACAGTGAGTCTGTATTTCAAAACAAAACAAAACAAAAAAAAGGAAGATTGTCATATGAGTTGGAGAGGTGCCTCAGCATAAGAACACTGGCTATGCTTTGAGAGGACTCCGGTTTGATTCCCAGCTCCTACATGGCAGCTCACAAGCATCTGTAACTCCGGTACCAGGGGACCTGACACCCTCTTCTGACTTCCAAGGGCACCAGGCACTCACAGGGTACACAGACATACATTCAGACAAAATACCTATAATATACATAATTTTTATGACTATCATTTAGACTTGAAGATTGAGGAAAACATGGTAAGTTTTCTTCAAATTAAAAGCCAGTGAAACATACGATATCATCTCTATTCTAATAAGATTTGTTCTAAATAACCGATCTGTGATACAGAAAGCAGTCTATATAGCATACCACTTTGAATGCATTGACCTTATTTGTAAAATAAAAAGCAAACACAGAATTATAAAATCGATTTTTTTTCTGTTGGAGATGTCTTTGTTAGGCAACCATTAAAATCAAGAAGGCATGTTGTTGCAAATCAGTTTATAGTCTTCTTGGAAGGAGAAAAAAATAAAGTTCTTTACCTCTCTTTGGCCTCTAATTCAAAGTTTTCATACTAAATACTTGCCCCCTTCCTGCCAAAACCAACTAGACTGACTTACCAGGTAGGAAACTGGATTAAGTGTCATTTAAGTAATACATCCATATAAAAGTTGATTCCAGCGGTTGGTCACAAAAGAAGACACCAAGCATTGAAGAGGAGCCACAAGGAGACTACAAGGGGCCTATGTCTCAACTTTGCCCTCTCAGTTTCAATCCAACCAACCTAACAACATTAGGTTCCCCTCTTTCTTTAGACATGTAGTCCGTTGACAGTCCTGGGTTGTTGGCTTGGATGGGGAGCACATGAAGGCAGAAGACACAGCGCTTCCTGTCCTGGTAATAAAGTGCATCACCACTGTCATTTCACGGTGGCAGAGTAGACATGGCAACCACAAAAGGAGCTTGAGTCCAGTCACTTGGGTCGTCCCAGGAGCTTGAATTCCGGTTTGTGTTGAGGAGAGCAGGGGAGATGGGCCCTTCTTTCTCTACTATCCCGTTGTCTGGTTTAGGCAGCATTTTCAGTTGCTAACCAACTCCCCACCTCCCCAATCCTCCCAACAGTCTAATCAAGATCACTGGTTTCTACTGTGTCCATTGCAAGCCGGGGCAGGGGTTCTCAGTGTGTGAGCTGAAGGTCTCTGAGGGTTCTTGAGCTCTTCTGGGATTTTTCAGGAAATCTGTGAAGTAAAAACTACTTCATTTTTGGATTTTTTTTTTAATAGGGTCTCATGTAGCCCAGGATGACTTCAAACTTGCTATGTAGCTGAGAATGGTGTTGAACTTCTCATCCTCCTGCCTCCAGCGCTGATCATAGGCAGGTATTATACACAACCAAAACTATTTTTTTGTTATTTCCCTACCTCCTTTTTAATTTTCCAGAGACATGACTGGTAGAACTCTAACTCACTGAGGAAGCAAATATGAGAATTCAGCTATATTCTGTTCAGCAATTTCCTAAAATATAATGCCAGTCTCCTCACTGAACTGTTTTGTTTTAGAAATTAATCATAAAACTAGACTATTTTGTTAATGTGTAATAAGCATATATTTTTAAATAAAATTAATAAATACACATTTTAAATTTTCTTAATTTTAATTTCTAAGATACTAAATCTCAATAGCTGTAACTTACAAAAAATATATAGAGCCCTCAATAATGTTTAAGAACATGAAAGGATTCTGAAACCAAAGTATTTGAAGAATGCCAGCCCAGGATTGTTTAAGACTTTCTGGGATTTAGGCAAATTACCTCAAAGCCATCCATCCTGTGTTCTCATTTCATTTCTGTTGCTATGATAAAATGCCCTGGCAAAAAACAATCTAGGGGACAAAGTTTAATTTTAACTCACAGTTCTGGGTTATAGGCCATTACCACAGGGAAATCATGAGCTGGAGAAAGCTGGCCACATGACATCCATAGTCAAGAGCAAACAGAAGTCAAGAGCATGCATTCTCATTTGCTTACTCAGCTTAATTTCTCCAATTCTATGCAGTTCAGGATACCAAGCTTAGGGAATGGTGTTGCCTATATTGGGCTGGGTCTTAACTTTTGTTAGGACAGTCTCTCAAAGGCATGCCCACAGGCCAACCCAATGTAGATCTAGTGATTCTAGGTTGTATCAGGTTGACAATCAAAGTTAACCATCATACTCAGCTCTCCACCAATGCCCTGTGTTTACTTCTTCTTGTTGACCAGTCCTCACCATCAGGAAACAGCAGTGTGAGGAGGGCTGAGAATTATTTAACAAAGAGCTCAAATTTCTTCTTGGCTAGTTATTATGTTTGTGACCCTAAGCAACATCGTTTGCTGCTTAAATATCTCAGATATCACATTTATAAAAGTGATATATGGTAATGATTCTTTTTCAAGTTCATGACAGTGACACATGCTTGTAATCCCAGTACTTGGGAGGCTGAAACAGGAAGATCATGGAGCTCAAGACCATCCTGGACTACACAGTGAGACTCTGGCTCAAAAATATCCCCCAAATAAATAAATCCATGAGGATTAAAAGAGAATATACACATTAAATATTATCCATCATAGGTGAACTTTCTTTTTATGATGACCTAATTATAAAGATTGAAAATGTTAATTGAATACTAGCTTATTTAACTTCATCAAAAAAGAAACACCCTAAAGATTAGTTAATGTTTGGTTTAAAGGTACAGTAGGTAAGAGATAATTTTGTCTT
Organism: Peromyscus aztecus; assembly: GCA_902168405.1. Lineage (NCBI taxonomy): Eukaryota > Metazoa > Chordata > Mammalia > Rodentia > Cricetidae > Peromyscus > Peromyscus aztecus. The sequence goes on along the minus strand of CABHPQ010162934.1, from coordinate 17,439 downwards.
TGGTCACTTGAGTATTAGCAGTAAAGTATGTTGGCTTCTCATAGTTTATTGTCAAACCTTGCTTCCCTAAATTGAATAACCCTCCCCTACATCGAATGAGGTGGGCTTAGGGTAGTGGAGTCAAAGAAAGCAGTTTTGTCATGGTGACCACACCTAGAAGTACCACAAGAATGGGGTTGTGGAGGTTCCTATCTAGTCTGTACATATGATATACTGTGAAACCCACCCTTAACCCTTGCAACTCCTGCCTAATAACAGATGCAGATGGAAGGACACGTTGTAGATCTGCTGCCAGAAAAAAAAAAAAAAAAAGAGACGTTTGAAAGACAGCCGTCTCTTCTCGACATTGGGTTTGATCCAAATGCCCACTAAACAGATTTCTTTTCAAAATGTCCGGTGTTAATGAGCTTGATTCGATAGAACCTAATGAAGGGGTTGTGGAAAATTACAATCTTTTTCTTTTGGAAATAGTCTCACTCTGTAGCCCCACCCTGGCCTTGAAGTCACTTCAAAGCCTGTGCTGGTATCAAACTCGTTATCCTCCTGCCTCAGTCTCCCGAGAGACTTGCAATCCTATCATGTCAATTTCTGTGTTAGTACAGAGACAGTCTGAGGACCTGTTTCTTCTGCTTCTTGGCCAGCAGACTGCCCTTGCCACTTGCTTCTGTTTATGTCTGCTTCTGTGATGCCAGCTCCCACTTCTGTCAAAGACCTACGTCACCTTCCAACTCCCGAAGTTGACCTGGGTAAAACCACGGAGGATCTACTATAACATCTAAACTACACTTAGAAGTTCTGTGTTGGCACAGAGAAAAGACTTAGATGTGGGGGTCTGTACTTCTGACAAAAGGCTTACTGCTTAAACTGCCAACAGATGAACCCTGTACGGGGCCAGGAGTTATTTGCTATCCCCAGATTCCATCATTAAGCTGTGTGTGACCCAAGTCACACATCCCATCAATCAATCATCTCATGGACCAAGAGAAGATCATTATCTTCTTATAAACATGGGAGAAAACCCCCCCCCCATGGAGCCTTGTCTACCTTTGCATAGGTTTTTGTAGGAGTTTGGTGATCTTCCAGAACTGGTAAGCAGTCTATAATTTCAATCACCAGAATTTTGTAACCCTCATCTCTTAGATTCGAGAGGTTGGTACAAGTTTTGCTGTGTGACTAATTTCCAGAGTCACTCACTGACCCTCTCCCAGCAACAGCAGTGACTCCCTACTTAGCCAGGCAATAGATGCTTCTAGAGTAGATACTTGACATCGATCCAAGTTTTTATTTTATTTTATTTTATTTTTTTACCCAGGGGTCTCCAATATTTGAGGCTGACACCTCAAATCCAAGGATTCTATCCCCAATCCTAGAATCAGTGTAGCTTAGCACCATGGTCCAGAGGAGTCCTCATCTCTACTGGATGGCCTTGATTCCACACCTGAGGAGGTCCCCATCTCTTATTGTATATTTTCAAAACTTCCATGTATTTAGTTGT
>CABHPQ010162934.1:0-15934 GCA_902168405.1 Peromyscus aztecus | reverse complement strand
ACACACACACACACACACACACACACACACACACCCAGGCTCATGTGTTCCAGGGCACCATGTGGAGGTCTGGGGGCAATTTGTGGAAGTTGTTTCTTTCCTTCCACTATGTGGGGCCCAGGGATTAAATCCAGGTCATCAGGCTTGGTGGCTAAGTGATTTTATCTGCTGAACTCCCAGAGTAGAGCACTCCCAGATTATGCCTTTCCTGGCTCTATAGCCGTTCCTGCACTGTTTATAAGGATGAATTTGAGTGATTATAGTGTCTGCCTGCCCTATTTGCTTATAGACGTCATGGATGCAGGCTCCCTTGGGGGCCGGGAATGTAGCTCAGTGATCAACCATTGCCTAGCAGCTCATACCTAGGTTTGATTCTCGGCAACACACACACACACATTCCTTCTGGATCCTGAGTACCCACAGGATAGGGATTTGATAAATATTTATTAGACGAATAAATCAACAAGAATAAATCCGGAAGAGTTATGAGCACAGGCTGTGCCAGCTGGTGAGTACAGATGTAGTTTTATAACGTCATGCACTTTCAATAGCTGTATCCTATTCATGACAGCTAGACAGTTTTCCCCTTCGCTGTGACATGCAGACATTAGACAGCTGCAGGAGTGGGTGGCTGCTTCTCCAGTTCCTTACCTCAGTCTCTCCTTCCCTGTGACCCACCCAAAATAGATACACAGGCAACACACACACACTCACTTGGCGGGGGTGGGGGTGGGGGAAGAGGGAGGGAGGGAGGGAGGGAGGGAGGGACAGAGACAGAGACCCAGCCACTATCACAACTTGGACATAAAATGCAAAGGGCAAAAGCGGGTTTGGTACTCCGTCTTCTTGAATTCCACCCCCACCCCCTACCCTCAAATCTCAGGGTTTTATTTAGTTAGATCTGTTGATTGGCCTCATTCTTTTTTTTTTTTTTTTTTTAAGAAAATAACAATCGAGAACTATGATAACCCTTCTTTAAGATTTACAAATTCCTTGCAATTTGATTGTGTTGATGTTGTTTTTAGAGACAGCCTCACTAGGTAGTCCAGGCTGGCCTCCAACTTGCCATTCTCTTGCCTCTGCCTCCTGAGTACCAGGATTGCAGGTAGAGCCGCCTTGCTTAGGACCCTAAACATCCTTCAAGCTCAGTATCAGGCTGAAGAGTAGGCTCAGTGATGAAGCATTTACCCAGCAAGTATAAAAACTTGGATTTGCTCGCCAGGACTTCGGGGAGTTGGGGGGAGAGTGGAAGAGGGGGTGCACTGATTATGAAATTTGCCTGTCCCTTGGAGCAGTTCTCCAACTACACCCATATATTACTTTTTAACTTTTCGCTTACACCTAGAGTTTATTTTCTTTTTTTTAAAAAAGATTTATTTTTTGTGTATATGGATATTTCCCTGTCTGTATGTCTGTGCACCATTTATGTGTATTGCCTGCAAAGGCCAGAGAGGGCACTGGATCCTCTCTGAGTGCTGGGAATCAAATTCATGTCCTCAGTGCTCATAATCACTGAGCCATCTCAGTCCCTAGAATTTGTTTTCTAAAAAGATTCTGTGCTGCTTGGAGAGAAAGTCTGTGTATCTGGTTTTATCCCTGCCCCCATACGTATACCTGAGCATAAAAAAAGAAATACTCGTTAATTTTTTTTATTGTTTTCATAAAGAGAAGTAAAAAAAGCAACGAGCTAGCTCTTAGAGTGAGTTTTTCCACATTGCACATCGTTTCCGGTGCATTTTTATCTTTCTTAGCACTGTGGAATGAACCTAGGGCTTTCTCTACGTTAGGCAAGTGCTGTCACTGAGCTGTGTCTCCAGCCTCACTCCAGCACATTCTGTAATTATATTTCTGATCCCATGATAAAGTGATCATTTGATGACTGTAAACAAGGCAAACCTGTATTTTACCTACTTGAGGAAAAAAAGCCTTCTTGACTACGAAAGAAAAATTATCTCTCATACCAGAGAAATGACTCAGAGATGATCTTTGGAATGGAAAATTACTTTCACAAACTTCTGTGGATTTAAAAGCCTTTGTGTGGTGTTTAACTTTAACTCACATTCGAGCAGCGTCTTTGTAATTATCTCTCTTTCTCATAAACCCTGAGGAGGACACAGCACAACCTTGCAGAATTTATTGTAATACAAGCCAGTGAGGAGCTTCCTGCCTTCGGATTAATGATGCTCAAAGCAGAGAGGAAAAGAAAGTCTGGCCAACAGAAGTAAGGCAAAAACTTACAAGCTGCTGAGAGGGGCATTCAGTGTGTCCCCTGGGGAAGAGGACATGACAGAAATACCAGCTGTGTGTGGAACTGGGTGGAGAGGCCATCTAGATTCTACAGTGTTCTCGAGTTGGGACTCAAGGGCGGTCTCAGATGGTTGGATGCTGAGAGAGGTTTTTATCAGGCCACATATCCCTGAAGCCGACTCTCCCTTCCTCTCTGTCCCCCCAGTTATTGGCAAACCATACCAAGAGCTTGTCTGTGAGTCTGCAACAGACTCCCTGGGCACCAGGCCTGCTGGAAGGGAGGGGTAAGTCCAGGCCAGGTGCTTTTAAAGCTATACTCACCCGCAGTCCTCTCTATCTTCACCCGCATAGTTGATTCTGGGATCCTTGCTGCTACAGAGAGAGACACCCTACTAGGAATCTGTAAATAGGTGCCCCAGAGTCCAGGAGAATGGCAGGTGTCAATCTCATTCCCCCCATGGAAGCTACAGACCAGGCTGTCAGGCTCCTGCCACATCAGAGGGGTGCTGGTGGCATCACATCTCCCACCCCCGTGATAGGCACACTTTAACTAAATATGCTCTGCCCCATCCTCAGAGTTAGAGGTTCCTGCTCCGGAATTCCCTCCCTTGTCTCTGCCGCCCAGGAGTCAAACATGGCCTGACTTCATGCAAGTGCCCCCTTTCCTCTGAGACTTATAACGGGCCCTCACTCTGCTGCATGGATTTTTTTCAACTCTCATCAGAGTTCCTATTATGCTGCTGTTGTCTGTCTGTATGTCCATGGAATTAACAAATCATCTAATAGATCTCTGAGGACAGTCTGCCTCAGGGTTCCCATTGAACCCTAAGCCTGAGACCCTTCAAAGACCTCAAAGAAGAAGGTCTGGCAGCTTGAGACACAGGCCCATCAGGCTTTTTGGCTTTTTCTCTTGATAGTAGGGCCCCCTGCCCATGAACTACTTGGCAAGTTCAAGGCTGGACTAGAACACTTTTACCTAAAGTTTCAACTTCCCTATCTTTGTTTAAATTGACCAATCCTAAATAAAGGGAAGAAGACCCCCTTCCCAACCCATCAAAGACCCTTAAAACATCTAGTCCTCGAGGAGAGACCAGACATTGGCTTTCCAGGGGTCTTTTTCTTTGTGGGCCTTGCTCTGTGTGTTTCCTAATCTTTTTTTTTTTTTTTTTTTTTTTTTTTTTTTGAGATAGGGTTTCCCTATGTAACCCTGGTTGGACTAGAACTTACCTTGTAGACCAGGCAACAGGCAGCTCACAGAGATCTGCCTCTGCTGGGATTAAAGTACTATTCCACCACACCTGGCACCCTCACATTTAATGAAAGTCTCTCTCTTCACCAGTTGATATTGTCCGTGGCATCTGAGACTTTCCCTGCTTCTACTACCTGTTGGGGAGGCATTTTCTGCCCCTTGACTTCTTTAACTGGCAGAGAAAATGAATGGGATAAAAACCCCTAGGTTCTCTAGGGCCTAGAAGGTAACGTTATGACCTGAACTAATTCCTGGAATACACACGGTGGAAGGAGAGAACCAGCTCCTGCAATTTGTCCTCTGACCCCCTGCCTCCACACAAATGTAATTTAAAATAAAAAACCGATACCACACAAGTCAAATTTCACCAAATGCAAATATTGATTTAATTGTTCATCTTTTTAAATAAAAGTATAATACAACTAGAAGTCAGTAGTAAGCAAAGCTACAGAAATTGTACAAATACTTGGAGACCCATCAATAGACTCTTGAATGACCAGTGGTTATTGAAGACCTCGAAGAGGAAATTTGAAAGTTTCTACATTTAGAAGAAAATGAAGGCACAACTTAAGAAAGCATTTGGGACATAGCTAAGTGTCCTAAGAGAAAATTTCATAGACATGAGAGTTAACATTAAAAAAAAAAATCAGGAAGATCTCAGATAACCTACTACTGCACTTCAAAGTCCCAAAACACCAGAACAAATCTAATTCCAAAGGCAGAAACAGCAAGAGACAATAAAGATCTGGGCAGAAGTCAAAGAAATATAGACTGAGAGAACAATACATAGAATAAATTTGAACAGATACTTCTTTGAAAATATACAATTAACAAATCTCTAGCCAAACTAACTAAAAGGATGGCGAAGACCCAAATTAATACATTCAGAGATTAGGCAGGTGGTGGGGGTGTTTACTCTAGATTCCAGTGAGAAACACAAAATCTTTCGGAAGTACCTTGAAAAAAACTTATATTCACCTGAACTGGAAAACCTAGAAGAAATGGCTGCATTTCTAGCCATATAGGAGCTACCAAAAGAAAATCAAGATATAAACAACTTTAGCAAATCCATGACAATCAAGAAGACTGAAGAAGTAATAAAAAAACCTCCATGAAACAGAATTCCAGGACCAGATAGATTCTCTACCAAATCTTTAAAGAAGATCTAACACTAATGCTCCTTAAACTGTTCCATAAAATAGAAAGAGAGGGGGCTGGAAAGATGGCTCAGCAGTTAAGAGCACTTGATGCTTGCTCTTCCAGAGGACCTGAGTTCAGGTCCCAGCACCATGTCAGCTGGTTCACAACTGCAGGGAAGTCCAGCTTCAAGGGATCTGATGCCTTCTTCTGGCCACCATGGGTACCCACACTAGCATTTTCTCCCTCCCTTTCCGCCCCCCCAAATAATACAAGTAAATACAAATGTAAAAACAGAAAGAGAAGTAACACTGCTGAACTCTTCTGAAACCAATATCACTCCAATACCCAAACTAGTCAAAGACACAACAAAAAAGGAACTATTATTGACCTATTTCCCTGATGAACACAGATGGAAAATTCTCAATAAAATTCTTGCAAATCAAGTTCAAGAACACTTTAAGAAGATCATTCTAAGATCACACTATGACTAAGCTGGTTTTATTCCAGGGATGTAAATTTGGCTCAATGTATGTAAATCAGACTTAAGGTCCATCACTCTCCATCAATGCAGAAAACACTATCAAAAAGTTGAATAACTGTTCACGATGAAAGCCTTGAAGATACTAGGATTAGAAGGAATATACTTCAACACAATAAATGCTATATTATGACAAACCCGTAGCCACCATTGTACTGAATGGGGGAACACTGAGAAAGTTTCTTCTAAAATAAGAATGAGACAAGTGTAAAGTCTATGCTATCCATTCTCATTAAATATATAGTTCTTAAAGCCCTAGCTAGAGCAATGCCAAGAGGAGCAAACAGAAGGTACACAAATAGAAAAGGAAGAATTGAAATTACCCATTTGCAGATGGATCCTATACATAAAATACTAAATATTCCAGCAGAAAACTCTTAGGACTGATGAACAATCTCATCAGGGAATCAGAATAAATTCAACATACAAAAAAAAATCAGTAGTAAGCCTGTGAGATAGCCCAGTGGGTAGAAGTGCTTGCCATGCCCTTAGGAAAACACAAATTTGCATCCCTTGAACTCACGTATAAAGCTAATGTGCATAGCACCAGAACCTGTAACCCAAGTGCTCCCACAGGGAAGTGGGAAATGGAGACAGGGGAATTCACAGAAACTTGAGAGCCAGCTAGTCTGGTGTGTGCAGTGTAGAAAACAGCAGACTGTCAAAAACAAGGAGGAAGTCGAGGCAAGGATGGATACCCAAAAATGTCTCTCCCCTTTGTCAACACAAAAGCGCAACTCTCACCAAAAAGGGGACAAGAGATAGTTTATCCTGGAGCCAAATATGACTGACTATGGCCAGCGATACGTTCCAACATGTTTCATGAACTTTTTAAACTAACAGAAGGAAGAAAGTCACAGTACATGGGTGGTATGATTCTGCAGGCTAGGCAGTGTCCCTTTCCTCCCTCATCTTCCGTGGTAATTCTCTTTCAGCTGATTCCAGGCATCTCACTTGGCCTTGACTTCGAGGTCCGGTACTCCAGGCCATTCTGCGTTTATGTCTCCACAACTGCTTGTTTGGAGTAGCTTAGATGAGCACCACCTCACTGATGAGCTGGCTGGAACTTCCTCAGCAGCTTTGTCAAATCTCAGCCTGAGACATGCTGGAGATTCCTAGGAGTCTCAGAGCTGGCTGAGGATGCAGGAAGCAAGATCTGAGAGTTCAAAGGTTTGGGCAGGGGGTGGAAGAGATGGTTCAGTAGTAAGAGTACTTGCCCTTCTAGAAGATGAGAATTGAGTTCCAGCACCCACATAGGGTGACTCCTAACCACTTTACAGCTCTGAGTGGATCTGATGCCTCTGACCTCTGATGGTGTCTGCACACACACACACACACACACACACACACACACACACACACACAAATAAATCTTAAAAAAGTTTGGGCAAAGACATATACCTGTATAACTAACACCTCAAACATGGAGCATGTTCATCATTGCCCTTCTGAAAGTAATGCCTGTCTTCACTGCTCAGATCATCCACGGGTCCAGTTTCTCTCACCATAGGCTGTGTTGGTCTGTCTTAAAGCTTCATGTAAATGGTTTCACAAAGATAATAAATACTCCTTTTGTGTTGCTTTCTTGGTTTAACAAGTTATTTAGATTTATTCATGTTTGGAGAGTTTCAAGAGCTCATTCCATTTAAAGCAGTGTTCTTTGTATTTTATTAAATGTCAGAATTTCTTTATCCATTCTCTTTTGGGGTGAGTATTAAACTGAGTTCTATTTGTTACTGTAACATTCTTTTTTAAAACCAATCAAACACAAATATGCAAATGTTCTTCTGTGAATGCAGCTGCTCTCACAGCCCCTGTACACTGGGAGGAAAATTATAAAGGTCATGCAATTTGTTGGCATTTTCTCCTTTTTTACTTTTAAATGGCACTGCTAACTAAGAAGAGGTAGGAAAGACCATCTTTAATAAATTGTCTTAACTGTAGAGAATTATTCTAAAAAGTAAACTGACAACCTGCTAAACCATGCCTTTGATAAGTTCCAAAGGACCACAGATCCATCCTTTTTATTGGAAGAAGCCATCCACTGGCACCTTCTAGCCTCTGTCCAGTACTCCACCTCCAGACCCACCAGGGCTGCAGGCCACTGCACCGGAAAGACCTTACTTCCACCTCTCCACTGCAGGTTCTTGGGGAGCGCAGTCCTGCTGGCAGAGGGCGGAGATGGTTGTTTCACTTACAGGGACATGCAGCAGCTGTGGAAGGAATGATTGTATCCTCCCCAGAATACAACACAATCCCTCTGTTTTCACCTTGACATCAAAAACGGGCACCCATCACCTGGACCCTGCAGATGGTGCATGGTTTGCACCCCAAGTCCCAAGTCTACAGGGCCACCAGCTCCATTTCTTGAGAGAACATTTTAGGTACCCTTGTACCACCTCAGGGAGCCTGTGTTCCTGTGCCTGGACTTTGCAGGGCTCCTCTGTTCCACCTCAGATGTGGAAGTGGCTTCATCCATTCTTGTACTGAAATTTGATTTTTAAAAGGACTTTCAATTATTATAAATGAAGTTGTTCTGAATGCTCGTAGAAATCCTTTTGACTGTTTTCTTTGGGATCATACTATTGAATTGTGCTTAATGTTATTAAAAATTAGCCGGGCAGTAGTGGCGCATGCCTTTAATCCCAGCACTAGGGAGGCAGAGGCAGGCAGATCTCTGTGAGTTTGAGGCCAGCCTGGTCTACAGAGCTAGTTCCAGAACAGCCGAAGCTACCCAGAGAAACTCTTGTCATGAAAAAAAAAAATCAAACCATTTTCTAGAGTGATTATAGCATTTCACTAGGTACAAATCTTACCACCACCACCACCACCACTGCCATCAACAACACTGCCAAACAGATTAACCTTTTTTTTTTTTACCCTCACAATTTTTATGGGTCTGGGTAGAGTTTAATAGGCCCCTTTCAAGGCTCCAATCAGGGCGATAGTTCAGACTAAGTTCTCACGTGGCAGCTCAGCTGGGGCAAGGACCCACTTCCAAACTCAGGTAGCTGGTGGAATTCATATCCTGAGGTCATATGACCCAGGACTTCAATTTCAAGCTGGATGTCAGGAAAGTTTGACCCCTGATCCTAGAAGCTGCTTGTAATTCAAAAAATAATTTGTGATGGGCTTGTGAGATGTCTCTGTAGGTAATGATCCTACTGCACATGCTGGAGGACCTGACTTTGACCCCCGGCCCCCCAGAACCAAGATGGAAAGACAGAACCAATTTCTGAAAGTTGTCCTCTGACCACCACACATGGCCTTGGTGCACACACACACAAACACATACATGCACACACAAATAATAAAAAAATAATTTAAAAAGGAAATCCAGTGTTGTAAAAGTAACTGCTTTGTTCCCGAGCCTCGGGGGTATACCTCCTATAAGAATTTACTGAAGATGCTCCATAGCACTTATCCACAGATACACCTCTGACATCATCAGAGCTTCTGGGTTGTATCGATCAAGTGTCTTGCCAGCTTACACAGCAGCTTGAATCTGATCAAGAGAAGTCTCTGACTTTGGTATCCATTTGCAGCTGGAAGTCACATGATAAGTCGGGGGAGTTTCATTTCCCAAGACAGTGTATGCTACCCTCCAAAGATGCTCACTAAGTCATCATATCTTTCTTGGTGTCAGGATGTGAGAGGCACAACTTGTCCTCTACACTGAAAATGATGTTCCCAGAACACGAAGGGCATCGACTCCCATTTCACCGATGAGATGAGCCCTTGAAGACCTCAGACTTCAGCTTGTGTTCTCTGGCATAGTGAACTTCGCAGATAGGTGTTGTTTGGACTTGGATACTAGTCCAAAGAAAGATAAACTAATAAATTAAATGAGTTAATAAATTTTGTGTTTAGAAAGTCTATAGCACGTTATCAGAGGATTCACTGAATAAGATACAGTTCAGATGGTGGGGATTCAATATTTTCAGACTTTTCCATCCAAGTGTCTCTTAGATCTTCTCTTAGGTTTGTTCTCTTTCCTCTTTCAATGAACAGACATGGACCTAGGAAACCCTGCAAACCTGTGTGCATTTAATTTCCTTTCAATTTGTTTGTTCTTCCCATCAGATCCTGTGCCTGCTTTATGGCTTTAGGCTGCAGGAAATCAGAGTCTGATTAAAAATTGCCAGTATGGGTAAATGCTTTCACAGTGTGTTCTGTGGTGCCAAGTTGTTGCTCTGAGATACCACTTTCCCTTGGAAAGTATACAACTCCATCAGCAGAATTCAGCCACCCCACAACCCTTCTGCTTGTTCCTGTACTGTTCCAACATCACGGCCACCACCTAGGCCGTCTTCTACTTACACGGCATCCCAATTGACTGCAGTGGGAAGCCTTAGTAATTTTACTATTACGGTGAGTTCTGCTTACTGTATAATGTGCCATGGACCTTTATTGTCAGAGGATTACTGAGTAACCCAGCTCCAGTATCCTATCCTCGTTCTCAAAACAAATCACTGGGCAATCTTGTCACCAGGCAAGCATCACTGAGCATCCTAAGGGTCAGTGGAGACGCTTCTTGTGCCAAGTATCTTGGCTTGCATTCTCTAAAAACTAGAGTTTGAGGGGATGGAGAGATGGCTCAGCAGTTAAGACCTCTGACTGTTCTTCCAGAAGACCCAGGTTCAATTCCCAGTACCCACAGGACAGCTCCCAAATGTCTTTAACTCCAGTTCCATGGGATCTAATGCCTTCTGTGGGCACCAGACATGCAAGTGGTGCATAAACATACATGCAGGAAAAACACCCATATACATAAAATAAGTAAAATATATGTTTTTCATTTCACTGTCATGTTAGACCTTGGGCACGATCTAGAGATGGCAAAGTTATGAGTCCAAGGTGCCTGTGTCCCTAAGGGCTTTGCTAAACAGAACCTTCACTTAGTCCTAGTATTCATTTCTCTAGACATTTACTTGAAGTAAAAGTGACCTTTTGTTTTAATACATTGATATTTTATGTTCTATTATCGTCAGCTAATATCATTGTGGTTGATTTCTATACTACTGAAATACATTATCCATATGTCTTTAGATCATACTCCATAGTATATTATTTCTTTCTTTCCATTCATCTTGCTTGAAACGGACCAAAGCAGCAAGCTCCTGAATTACAACCCTAACCAATGAACAAGGCCACTGACCCATAAGAAGAAACCTCTCTATTTCTAATTGCAAGGATTTCTCTTCAAAAGGAAAAAGTAATGCTATAGCTTGAATGTGTCCCTCAAATTTCATATGTTAGAGATGTTACCATTGATGTGACAATGTTGAACGACGGGACCTTGAAGAGGCCATGTGATTCTAATAACTTATTCATTGGAAGAGAGGAATACACCAGTTTTAACTGACAACCATCCTGTGAACTGAAATAATGGAATTAAAAGAAATGTGTAGATTATCAAATTATTAAGACAATAAGATAAAATAATACAAGAGGATGAATCTAAAACAATAGTGATGTTTCTCTAAGCCGGAAAAGCTCTCAGTATGACCCATCCGTAAACCCTACTTCTAGTTGCCCAGGTTAGGGACCACCTCACATTACAAATGATGAGGAAAAACCACATGTAAACGAGATGACTAACTGTCTCCCATTCTTCACGGCAGGGGCTGGGGCAGGGAAGGCTTTGTGTACTCAAGAATAGTTGCTGATAAAAATTCCTAAGGCAAGGGAGGTGTCTTAGTCTTCAGTCAGTCTCCGCACGTCTCAGGGGCTGCATTTATGTGTAACTCATGATTTGGTTATAGAAAATGTCAGTCAGCCCACACAGCTGTTGTCTTGGTCTTTCATAATGTTAGGACAAATGTCAAAGTGTCACCTCAGCATTATGGCATGGGGGTGATAAAGTTTCAACATATGAGAGTTACATTTAAATGACAGCAACTGGTTTTCTTCCTAGGACAAAACCCATGTAACTTGGATGTGGAGCCGTTTCTTTCTGCGGTGTGGTAACTTCGTTGGCTTGAACTGCAGTAGTCTAGCAGCTTCCTGCTTTGGTCACACTTCCTAACCCTTGCCACTGGCAGAGAAGAGCAGGGCATGCAGTGAGGGTGTTACAGTGTGAAGCCAACACAAACATTACGATAAAGGCTTTCTTCTTTTCTTATAGCCTACCTGTCATCTTTATTCCTCTGTGCCCTTGAGATATGAGTTAAAGCCTACGTGACTACTACGTTTGTTTAGATGTCTAATTTCTTCCCTCAGAAGCTTTGAGAAATATTTACCCTCTTTATTAGCAAGCTTAAGAGTCCTGCCAACACCACTTCCCCAAATGTTATGAGCTGAGCTATATTTCCTCCAAATTCATAATGCTGGCATCCCAAATTCCTTATAACTCAGATTGTGTTTGGGGATAAAGCCTTTAATGAAGTTAAAATGAAGTTGTCAAGGTTATTCCATTTATATACTTTAAAATTCTGTACCATGTGCCAAGGCCAGGCCAGGCATGGGGATCTGCTTATCCATTCAGTGTAGCTATGAACCTATCACCATCAATTGGTTGGTTTTGTGCACATCTTGAGTTATAAAGTTACGTGGCACCTCAGGCTACAAAGACCATAGCATGATTTTATGCTCTGATGTCACATCTTGAAATCCTTGGTAATTTTTAAATAGAGGTTCTACCTTTTCATTTTCTCTGGAGCCCTGGAAATGATACAATGGGTCCTGCTGATGGAAACTGCACTTTTGAGAGAGAATCAATCATAGTCTCTCTACTGAAGTGTGTGAATTGGCGACATGGAGGGGAAACTGAAGTAGAGGCATGGCTATGGAGAGAGGAAGGGTACCATTGACAGAGGTGCTGAGCAGGGGTGCCATGGTGGAGCATCCTCTGCCATCACAGAACGCATGAGTACGAGGCAAGGGCCTCTGTTGCGGCTTTGATGTCTGTCCTCACTCTGTCCTGCCCCAGCCCATCACTTCAGTGACTGAGATGAACCCGACAGCTCTCTGTTCCTGAAACCTGAAACAATCTGAGAAGCACACATATAAGGGAAGTGATTCATGGGCTTGAATCCACCACGAGAGAACTGAAGTCCTTCAGGGGCCAGTTGTTTCCCACACTCCCTGCAAAGGAACTGTTCATTCTTCTGAATCTCCCAATTGTTCTGAACTGACGCTTTTAGAAAGTGAAATAAAAACAAATTGTTAAAGCTGGGCCTAATTCCAGCACTTGGGAGGCTGAGGCAGGAGGACTGCCAGGAATTTGAGACCAGACTGGGCTACAGGACCGCTCTGGCTACGATGTGAGATCTCGTCTCAGAAAACCGCAAAGAACTGCCAGGAAAATAAAATGAAAACAAATAATAAAGAGCCACTAAATATAAACTTAGATTTTTCTCAGATTAACCAGAAATAACATCACATTTCAATAAATATAACTGGGGCAAACATAAAATGGGAAGAAAAGAATTACAAAAATAACATTAATATGTCCATACAGATAAGTACAGATAATGTGAGAAGTGAGCTGTGCTCTTTGCTTGTTAAATGAGATACTTTAGCTACATTTAGTTTGCTTGGATTGATGGCATGCTACTTGAAAGAGACAATGCATAGTTAAATTGTTTCTATAGTTCATTTTAGTAACACTATCAATACTACAGAAACCTTTCTCTCAAAGGTATGAAGGGAATCAAAGAAGATTTCAGACAACAAACTTAAATTTTTTTTTTCTTACGTATATGGGTGTTTTGCCTGCATGTATGTTTGCATACCTTGTGCATACCTGGTGCCTGTAGAGGCAAGACAAGCTCACTGGATCCCTAGAACTGGAGTTATAGATGTTTGTGAGCCACCATGTGGGTGCTGGGATTTGAAACTGCAAGAGCAGTAGCACTCAATACTCTCTCCGGTCCCTGGGCAATAAACTTTTATCTACAATGAAGGAAGCAATGCTTTATTTTTAAAATTTGTCCTTACTCTTTTATTGGCATCCTGGTTCAAAAACTGGCTCACAGAATTAAAGCTACGTTTCAGCTGTTTTTCAGGGAAAGAAATGGGTTCTGCCTGGGCCTGGTAGTACTCAACTTAAATCCCAAACACTCAGAAGGCTGAGGCAGCTGGATCTTTGAGTTCAGAGTCCAGTCAATCTGGATGCATGAATTTTTATGTGTGGAGCTTATTTTAGTAGAAAGTTCAAAATGGTTATTAAATTCATAACCAATATTTTTATATGTTAGATGTATAATTGTTACTCAAGTTTGATGGCTTTATTGCCATTGCCAAGAGCTATGATTAGAAATAAGTGAGAGGCTGGTTTTATTTTATTTTGCAGTACTGGGGATTGAATTTAATCCTCACATACACTAGACAAGTGCTCTGAGTTACATCCACAGCCTGGCCTGCTATGGAACAATCCTTTTCTATACTATGCATATGTATAACTCTTATTGGTTAATAAAAAGCTGACAGGCCAGTAGCTGGGTAGGAAATAAGGTGGGAAAGCCAAACTGAGAATGACGGGAAGGAGGGCAGAGTCAGGAGACGCCAGCCAGCTGCCAAGCAAATAGGATGTGTAGAAAAAGAGGTAACAGGCCGTGAGTCATGTGGTAAAGCATAAATAGAAATATGGGTTAATTTAAATGTAAGAGTTAGCTAGTAACAAGCCTGAGCTATTGGCTGAGCATTTATAATTCATATTCAGCCTCTGAGTTGGTTATTTGGGACCAGGCAGTCGGGACAGGAAATGTCCGATTACATGGCCCCTTTTTTACTTTTTTTTTATTTTGAAACTGGGTCTCACCACGTTGTCCAGGCTAATTGTAAACTCACTCTGGAGCCCAGCAGGCCTTGAACTTGGAATCCTTCTGTCTTAGTCTCCTACTAAATAAATGACAGACTATAGTTCTAAGTCAAGTCAGTAAACACCCTTAGGGCTTTACTTCCTTGGAATAATTTCTATGACTATTGTGTAATCTATTACTACTGTTACTAACTCATTACAGATGTGTGTCTTTTACTGACAAAGCAAGACAGGCTTTCTTTTTCTTTTTAACTCTAAGATCCAAAATAGATGACAAAAATTTTACTTCCTCAACTTAGCAGTGAATTTCAGAAGCCAGGCTCAATTAAGAAATGAAAAGGACTTTAAAAATAACAATAAATATTTACCTTTTCACAGGTTTCTACCTGTTCTGAGTAGCAAGTGACAAACTAACCTGACAGTTTCATCCATTGTCATACAGTCCTCTGGCATGTGACAAAAACACAGCCATCTCATCCAACAACATCCCACACACGTTGGAGAGAATTGCTCTATATTCTGTTTAATGAAGTGTCCAATAATCATGCTCCTAGATGTTTCACTGTCAAACTACCACAAACACTAACACCTGAAATTTTTTTTCAGATTCTTTCTCCACCTCCGTCTCTCCTTCTCCACCCCTTCACCTCCCTCACCACCCAACACCTCTCCCACAGAGCTCCCAACCCTGCTACATTTAGTTTTTTGAGACAGGGTGTCACACTCACAATAAAGATACCCATCTTTTTGTAAATTAAAAAAATCTCGTTTGCAATTGTATTGATGCACTAGGTTCAAATAAAACACGTCTTAACTACATGTGAAGAGAGTTAATTCTCCAAACTTTCCTTGGCTGTCATGTGGCCAATGCCTAACACTCTACTAGATACTAAGGCTGTAATGATGTCTGAAATTTGTTCTAGTGTGTGTGTGTGTGTGTGTGTGTGTGTGTGTGTGTGTGTGTGTTCCTGGGTATTGAAATCAGGGCTCCTCCTTCTAGGCAAGCACTCTACCATTAATTTACATTCCAGCTTTGTTTTTACTTTTTATTATAGGACAGAGCCTTAATAAGTTGCCCAGGTTGGAGTTCAACTCACTCTATAGCCACGGCAGGTCTTAAACTTGTGATTTTTCTTGCCTCAGCCTCAGAGCATTACAAACCTGGAATTATAGGCCTGTACTGCTGCCAGGTCAGGCTCATATTTGGTCTGTATGTTGAAAGGGGCTTATGGCAAAAATATTAGTTACAATGACTTCTGACACAAATAGCTGACTACCAGCATATCTGAGATCAGTACCAGCAGAGATGACCAGTTATTAGCTCTGTGTCTGAAGACACGGGTTCTTTTGCCATTCTGCCTTACCCCAGAAGTAGCTTGCCACAAATCACCACAGTGGCATCAATTAATTGGCAAGTGTCACATTATCCTAATAATTAGGAGGCAGGACTGTGTCACTTCTGCATATCATTTTACCAGGCTCCCTGTAGTCT
This sequence comes from Peromyscus aztecus, assembly GCA_902168405.1. Taxonomy (NCBI): domain Eukaryota; kingdom Metazoa; phylum Chordata; class Mammalia; order Rodentia; family Cricetidae; genus Peromyscus; species Peromyscus aztecus. The sequence goes on along the minus strand of CABHPQ010162934.1, from coordinate 504 downwards.
ATCCTTCACCTCCCCCAAACCTAGACAGCATGCAGCCTGAGCTCTTGCCTAAATCCGGGACAAGGTGAATGCAACTGCTTTCTTAATTCCATTCATTCTCCGGGGCTGCATCTGGGCCTGGGCTCTACCTCCTGACAAACATTTGGCCTCTATAAAAGGCAGGACTGACAGCTGAAGGAGGCCCATGTATGCCGAGCCTTCACACAACCTTGCTCAGCTGCTCCAAGACAGCTTACACCAGAGCAACAACTGTATTTTATTCACAGAACTTCAGTTAGGGAGTTGCGTGACAACCACCAATAAGGACTGCCAAAGAGAGAAAATCATGTTGATTGACACGCGAAAAAGTAAATTAAGACGAGCTACAGTTGCTGAGCCAGCGTTTGGTGGTGGCAGGTCTAGTTTGCTCTTTTCTGATGGTCTGTGCGTTTGCAACACAGTGAGTCAAATAGGACTTGGGTTCAAGTCCTCTGCCACCCATCTGCTATGTGGCATAGGCAAATT
>CABHPQ010162933.1:6226-33142 GCA_902168405.1 Peromyscus aztecus | reverse complement strand
ATGGAGGCAGGAGGATTAGAAATTCAAAGTGTCATCCTTGACTACACAGCAAGTTCAAAGCCAACCAAGACTATATTTGGTCCTGTCTAAATAGACAGGTAGGTAGGTAGATACATACATTTATACATACATACATGGCTCATGTGGGGGACATGCTGAGATTCTTATTGATGAGAATACTTAAGGTCCATTGGTCTATGGCTCCCTTATCCAAGTCATATGAACAATGCTTTTCTCCCTAGTGACCCCTAGTCAAGAGAAATATAGAGACCTCAGGATATTCCCTCACTCCAACCAAGACCAACCTCACTGTGAAAGGCCGAGGAACAGTCTTTCTGGATGTCTTCTAGGGAGCTTTGAACTTGATCCCTGAGAAGGGGTCACCTTGACTATGGAATCTTAGCTATCTTTTTTTCTTCAGGAACCAGCTTTCCTTCATCTCCTCACCAACATGATGTTCCATCCACATGACTCAATTTTTTTTTTATTTCCAATCTAATTTAACACTTAAAGAACATTACCATTAAAAAAAAAAAAAACGAGACATGGAGCCATGCTTCTCAAAGTTCATAGGTAGAGTGCTGTGTCAGAGTGGCCTCCTGAGAAAGGGGTAGCATGTTGCTTCCCTTCTATTTCCAGTTTGGGGTGCTGATTGATTGGTGAGGTGACTGTGTTCAGGACCGCTGCCAATGGGGTTGTCAGGAACAAAGGAGCTAAAACGCTGAAACATGAACTGACTCTGGCCACAAAGAGCCTGTGCCCTCAGCCCCTTGGGGGACTGCCAGCATTCCAGCTTTGCCAACAGAGGGTCCACAGACTTAGCCTCGCCCATGGTCGTCTGTGCTGTTTGGATCCAATGGGAAGAAAAACCTGTGAAGAATAAGAAAGCAGAAGGTGCCTCACAGTAGCCACAGGAGCTTCTACCCCACGTCCAGCTTGGCAGTGGATGAGGGTTAGAGCAGCCTGCCTCTCTCTTCTCTGTTAAAATACCTCCTCCAAGCTGGTGGCATGGCTCAGCATGTGAAGGTGATTGTCACCAAGTTTGATGACCTGAGTTCAAGGACCCATATTGCTGAAGGAGAGCTGTCTCCCACAAATTGCCTTCTGATCTCCTCATGCATACCATGGCATGCCCCCCCCAACCCCAGACACACACACACACACACACACACACACACACACACACACTAAATGTAATTTTTTGACAACTAAAAATACTACCGCCCATTCAGAGATCAGCTTTCAGCTTCTTTGCTTTTGTGGTTGACCAGAAGTTTTTCAGCAGCCACTGGAGCCACAGTACACAGAGGCTGGGCTTGTGACTGGACACAGCTGTGTTTAGAAGTGCTGGGAATGGGGGATGTTTGAGTTTGGAAAGGGACTTTCTCCTTGCAGAATCCTTTCCCTACGCTGAACATGGCCCATGTTAGAGGTCTTTGCCTGTTGATCTTCCCCGTGATCAAAGGAAGATGTTGGCTCAATTTAAGCCATCTGGAGCATTTGTTTGCTGGAGATGCTGTGACAAGGTGTCACCAGTTGAGTAGTTTACACAATAGAAACTAATTGTCCCCAGCTCTGGAGACCGGCAGTCTGAGAGCAAGATGTTGGACTGACTCCTTCTGCAGGCTGACTGCAGGGTAAGGCAGGCCCATGGCTCTGCAGGCTGTGGTCTCATCCCTCCCAGCCCCAACCCCATATCCACTGGTGTGCTGGAAATTTGGGGCAGTTTCTTGACTTTGTTTTTATAGGCAGCTCTGCCTTCAGTTTCACATGGCATTCTCTCTAGGTGTGCCTTCATCTGTAAAAGGACAGCAGTTATATTGGACTAGAACCCACCATCCTAACAGCCTCGTTCAGAATCAGGTCCCTCTATAAAAGACCCTGGCTCCATTCCAGAAGATTCTGAGGGTTAAGGCTTCAACATATAAGTTGGTAGAATACAGAATTCATCTCAGGGATACTTAGGAAGTATAAAATGGCTCTAGAAGAGGGACCATGACCTCAAGTGCATGGGAGGACAGAGAGATAATTGTATAGAAGGGAAGCAGGCAGTTACAAGATTGTTAGCAGGGAGACTTGGGAGCTATGGTGGGATGAAAAGCCCCTTACATGAAGGAGCCGTCACTATTGAGATGAAGCCTCCTGTTGTATTGAAATGAAAGACCATTTTGTTGTCTCTTCTGAAAGAAATATGTGAACTATTAAAATAAAAATTCCAGGTTTTAGTCAGTTTTCCACCTCTATAAAAAAAAAATACCTGAGGTAATAAGATGACAAAAAAAAAAAAAGATTTATTTTGACTCAAAGTTTAGGGTTTTCAAACTGTGATCAGTTGGCCCGGGAGCTTAGACTCTGGTGAGGCAGCACACTGTGGAAGACACATCATGGCAGGAAGCCCATGGGAAAGCGAAGCTTCTCCCCTCGTGGCAGCCATGGAACAGAGAAAGGAGTCGGCCCATAATTCTCTTTAAAGGCGTACCCTAAATGACCTGAGAACTTCCCATTAAGATCCACCACTACCTCTCAGTATTTCCGACAATACCACCAGAGGGAGACCAAATCTTTAGCAATGGCCAGTGGTAGACATTTAACTAAACCAGGGCTATTTATATACCAAGTGATGTTTCTGTAGACTAAACCCAACACCCCCATCTCAGCCATGGACCACCTGGCTTCAGTCTTGGACCTGGCAGCTGTAATCTGTCCTATTTGCAGAGTATCCATGAGCCTCTGAATGCACTACCCTGTTGATGGGGTAACTACACAGGAATAGCCTGTGTCAGGAGTGCAAGCATGAGCATGTTCGTGTGTGCATCTGTGGCAACTTAAAGTTAACATGTGAAGGATGCAGACGGGCCTGGATGCACTCTCTTGTTAAAAACGATCCTGAGAATGTCTTTCCACATTCCTGGAAACTATTGTCTCTAACTTGCTTCAGGGAACTTGTCAGGTGGGTCTCAGAGCAGTGACAGGTGCCAACCGGAGGTGTGTGGGTTAGATAAAGACATTGGCTGACAGAGCTGCACTGCTCTCTGATCCTTACCACTCACCAGCTCAGGAATTAGGAGCTGGAGTTAAACCTCTTCCCGATGATGACAGCTTAAATCTCTAATGAAGCCATGGAAACCAGCACCAAGCACCAAGGCCTGGGCTGGATGTAGCTCCCTGTTTTAAAAGTCCATTTCCCTCTGTTATCTACTTCATGATGGCTAGCTGTCATGACCTGAAGAGCTGCCTTCTTTGTGTTTGCAAAGGGGCCTGGCAAACCAGTATGGGAGGTGGGAAAACAGTTGTCTGATCTTCCCCATGAAGCCTCCCGGTTTCTCTCCTATTTAAGATTGCATAATATCCTGTCTAAAATGCATCCTGGATCTCTAGTTCATGCTCCAAACAGTCTGCCATATCCTCACAATAAGCAGCATATAAAATTGTATGTACTGAGGGTTGTGTGTCTTTAAGTCATAACACACTATTCAAGGGAGAAAATCAAAACTCATTTTTTTATGCTCGTAGCCCAGGCAATAAAATACAGCGGTCCCAGCTTCTACATGCAACATTCCTAGTGTTTATTGTTTGGTGAGATTGATGCTACAAGTCCTACACTCCAGCACCTACCTCCAAAGTGGCAAGCAGCATGTCGCCTGGGGCCTAAGGGTGAGTGCTAGGTGTGAGCTAGCACCACCCTAGGCTAGATCATTTCTTTTGTGGCAGAAACACCTTCTAAAAATAGGAATACCAATCCGAGGTTCTAGGAATTCAGTGCAGCTTGAACGAACTTAGTGTCTCTGGGTACACATCACTGTGACTCCCACTTGGGGGGAAGAAAGGACAATAGACTCTAAGTGTTCCAGTTGTTTCCTTGTGGACCCAGATCATTCATCTTTGCTCGCTCTTCATCATTGTCATCATCATCATCATCATCCTTGTCATGGTTATTTTGGCTGTGGAGGTGGCATGAAAGAGGACATACTTTGAGGAGCAAGAGAGGAATGGGAACGGGCACTGGTATGCCTGTCTCTAGATTCACACGGTCTGGATGGGACTGGCTTGTACTGGATGCACTGAATGGGACTGACTTGTACTGGGTAGATACTGTCCATGGATTCTGAGACCTTCTGTGAAGCTGAGAGGTCAGTCACCAAGCTGATGCTTCATGAGGGGAGCACATCAGGATGAGCTTGACTTGAGCTCAGTGTTTTACTGTGCAGCATGGGCATGAACACCACATGGACCTAAGCCTGGAGGAATGGCTCGGTGTTAAGAGCATGGGCTACTCTTATAGAGGATCAGAATTCAGTTCCCAGCACCCACATAGCAATTTACAACCTTCCATGACTCTAGTTCCAAGGTCTCTGGTGCCCTCTTCTAACCTCTGTGGGCACTGCATACATGTAGTGTGCGCGCACGCGCACGTGTGCACACACACACACACACACACACACACACAGTGATCCTTTGAGGAAGGAAACTTATTTCAGGTCATCCCCATCTTTCCTGAACTTACTGCGTAAGCACTTCAAGAAAGCTGGCATGCCCTGAAGGAAGCTCACATCTCCTTAGGCTGTAGCCACATGCCCACTGGTTTCCCATTATTGTTCAATGAAAAGTGAGAAAAGTATCCTCAAAGAAAGGTATGAGCAAGGCACTTTGGGAGAGGGCAGGGGGAGAAAGCACACATGTAGAATAGTCTATTTTATTTTTTTATCACTGTGATAAAACACTGACCAAAGCTAACTTGGGGAAGAAAAGGTTCATTTTGTCTTACACATCCAGATACAACAGTGCATTGTCCACGGAAGCCAGGATAAGAACACAAGGCAGGAATCTAGAGGCAGGAGCTGATGCAGAGGCCATGAAGGAACACTGCTTACTGGCTTGCTACTCATGGCTTGCTCAGCCTTTTTTCGTATACAACCCAGGACCACCTGCCCAGGAATGGCACTGCCCACAGTGGCCGGGTCCTTCCCACATTAATCATTTATCAAGGAAATGCCCCAAAATACATGCCCAGAGGCCAATCTAATGGAGACATTCCTTAGTCAAGACTTCCCTAATGACTCTACTTTGTATCAAGTTGACCAAAACCAGCTAACACATAAAGGTTCTGGCATGGAAAGCTGGGTGACTCCTGCCCCAGGACCCATGGTGGGTGAACACCCCCAAAGCCATTCGGGGATGCTCACATTCTCTTTCCCTCTCCCCACAGCTTCTTACTGAGAGGCACATGGTAAAGACCAATCTGGTGACTGTTGGAAGGATGGATTCTTGACTGCCTGTATGTACATGTGCATGTGTGCACACATGTTTGCAAGTGTGTCTGTGTCTTATGACTATGTCCCAGGAGGAGGGGAGTCAATCTGCAAGCCACACCCAGGATGCTGGGGAACAAAGCCACATCTCTGTCAAGCACTCGAACTCTGCAGCTGTGCCCCACAGCTGCCCCAGAAGCCTGTGCATTTTTCAGTGATGCAGTAAGTGTGGAGTGCCGAAGAGCTGTCTCTGATCAGTGAGAACAGATTGAACTGTGTTTTAAAACTGCAAGAGTTTTTTCTGAAAAAAAGGGGCTATCCTGGAGATTGTGAGTCTTCTGTTCTTCAATTTCATGACTTTTTAATGGCTGGTTTTCCCAGCCATATTTCAAATTTGGGATGCACAGGTTGTAAAGGACACAACTGTATTTGACTGCAGACCAAATGGACTGGTAGACTCTCCTAGGCTGCTTTTCTGGTCACTTTTTCAAGGCTTCTCTGGAGTTGGGTTAAGGGGAATCTTCTAAGACTAGTGCATTGCAGTGCACTGTTAGGTCTCAAGTCTGTTTTCTCCCAAGCATCGTTGAGTTGATCTTTCTTGTTGGTCAGTGATCTTTCTATTCATTCTCTAACTCAGTGCACAGCAGGCAGGGTCGTCTCTGACCCTTCAGCTCCTTGGCTAAATAAAAGTAGGGTCATCCTACATGCAGAGACAACTCTCGGGGTTCGGCCTCTGGAGAGGTAGGCTCGAAAACCTTTTGCTGTTGCTCCGATCGCTGTCTCCTCTGATCTTCCTCATCACAGCCCTGCAAGACGGCTGACACCAGAACTCTCACTTTGTACGTGAGGAAACTGGGCTCTAATGGATCGTAGACACCATCCCTGGTGAAGAAAAGCACTTCCCCATCCATAGGTCCACTGTTTTCTGGTTTGCCTGATAGGGAAAATTGGCAGTTACAATTTCTCTCCCAGGCACCTACGACTTAGTAGGTGCCCTGCCGGGTGGTGGAGTTCAAGAAGGAGGAATGAGACAGAGCAAAAAGAAAATAGGGGAGTGTGTTTCCCCCAGGCATTCACTGAGCTTTATAGTGGATCAAATCACACTGTTCTTAACAAACAGGAAGCCCCAGAGCCCTGCCAGTGGGGCTCAATTAAGTCACACGTGCCTGTGTAGTGCAAGATGTCCAGCCAGCATCATGGTCCATGTAGCATGGTCCTTGGGCCAGTGATATCAGCCTTCCCTGAGAACTTGCTAGAAATGGGCAGTCTTGGGCTTACCCCAAACTTAGAATCAGAAAGGCAAAGGAGGGTCAGAAATGTGCATTTTAACAAGCTGATTTCAAAACACACAGAAGCAGGAAGGAAACACTGACAGTGGGAAGACCAGTCCAGGGCTTTGGAGTCACAACTGGTCGTGAAAGCTCTGTTCTATTGACTAGCTGACCTCTTATCAAGACTGCCTTCCCAGGCTGGTCTAGAACCCAAGACCCTGGTGCCTCCACCTCCCAGGTGCTGAGACTGCTGATGCTTGTCCTGCAGCCCTGCCAGACAGCTGGTTTGAAGCCCTCAGACCGGTTTATTTTGAAATGTTGCCTCAGTAAGGCCATGCCTATGCGTTGTCGACGACTACTGGGAAATTTCTTTACGACGGCAGCTCCAGTGTCTGATAGAATGACAGGATTATAGCATTTTAAAGCTGGTACTTGCTGCTGTGTCTGTTGTCTTCATTTTACAGATAAAACCAACGCTCACATAGGCCAGGCTTCTGACCAAGTTCGCACATTAGTAATAATCTGTGAACTAGGATTTAAAGCCAAGGCTCAAGACTCTATCAAATGGTGTAAATTAATATCCCTCAAAGGGGAGTGGGGGTGCTAAGCATGTAGCCCAGTGGTAGAATGCTTGCATAATATGAGCTTAGCCCTGGGTTCAATCCCCAGAGTGTATACACACACACACACACACACACACACACACACACACACACACACACACACACACGGTGTGAGGGTGTGAAGAGGAGAGAGAGGCACTTGCTTCTCATTGGAAGAACAAGCTAGTTATTTGATAGTGCGCACAACAAATCACATTTCTTAGTTGCTTTTTTCAATGTAAAAAGAACCAAGAAAGTTGATTTCAGGAAACAAAATGAATGTCTTAAAACAGAAGTTATAGGTTAAATCTTTAAGAAATATGTCCAAGTCAAGTGTAGTGGCATATACCTATAATCCCTGCACTTGGGAGGTAGAAGCAAGAAGATCAGAAGTTCAAGGCCAGCCTCAGCTACATAGTAAGTGTGAGGGCAGCCTGGGCTACAGGAGACCCAGTCTCAAAAGGAAAGGAAGTAATGAAGGAATAAAGGAAGGAAAAAGACGTATTTCTTGTAATCAAAAGGCCTGTTAGAAAAGAACTCCGTAAACTCTTCACGGTGTAATTTTTCAGGGCACATTTACCCTCTCTGATCCCACTTAGCTGAAACATGTAAATTAAATGTGTAAGTGAACAACATCACCTCGAGTAGATTGCGAGAGGGTCATCCCAGCTGAGTATGGCATTCATCGTTATGAAGGAAGAGCCAGATAGATCACTCAGGGATTCGGAGAACTTGCTGCTCTTGCAGAGGACCAAGTTCAATTCCTGGCACCTGTGTTAAGCAGCTCACAACCACCTGTAGGTGCCTCTGGCCTCTATGGACACCTGCAGCCATGTGTACATACCCTCACAGAGATGTACAATTAAAAATAAGTTTTAAAAGTACTTGTGAAGGCCAGAGCCAAGTGTTCAGCTTACTGATAGAGTGGTTGCCTCGAATGCCCAAAGCCTTGGGTACAATCCCCAACACTACAGGGGGAAAAAGGCATGATAATATCTTTAAAGACCAAGAAGGCAATAGAGGATTCTTCAGCTGGTATCTTCATTTGACTTGGCCTGTTCTGGTGATTCTGTCTCCTAAAGGATAAGCAATACCGAGTCATTTGTATGTATTAAGAATTCTTTAGCTTCTGGTGGCAGTGCATGCTCTTAATCCCAGCACTCGGGAGGCAGAGGCAGGCGGATCTCTGTGGGTTAGAGGCCTGCTTGGTACTCAGAGTGAGTTCCAGACAGCCAGGGACACACAGAGAAACCCTGTCTCAGAAAAAAAAAAAAAAAAGAATTCTTTGTTGGCCAGACTGGGTGGTGCATGCCTTTAAGCCTGCTTCTGTGAGTTTGAGGCCAGCCTGGTCTACCTAGAAAATTCCAGGACAGCCAGGGCTACATAGTGAGACTTTGTATCAAAAAAACCAAAACAAGTAAACAGAATTCTTTGCTAGAGGTTTAGGGGAGAGAGGGCATTTCCTGTCTCCACAGAAGGATGTGCAGAGCCTTTATCTGTCACACACCAAATCTGGCTTTGAGTTTAATGGGAAGTGATTTTCCCCAGTTCCGACCACAGAGCTTGCACATAGTCCCGAACGTTTAAATGGTAGGACTGGGTACAACTGAAGTCTGGCACCTCGGTTGTTTCTGTGTCCTGGGCATTTTTGTTCCCTGGCAAAGACCTAAATCTCGCACAAAATGCTAATGGGAGCGATTCATTTTATCTGGCTTCCTTATGTTCATTTTATTCCTCTTAGAATGCCAGAATTTTCATAATAGCCTTGAAAGTATGTATGCCAAACTAAATAGCAATGTTTAGAAATATATATATAAACAAGAGAAATAGAAAGCCACCCAAAGATAAAAATGATTGGAAATTGCCTTCCCCATGGGTCTACAAAGCAAATTCTTTGAAGTCTAAGTGAGCACACTTCTATTTTAGGAAATGTGATCATGAAAATTTGATGATCTGTGCCCATTGAATCATTAAAACAATAGGTTTTTTTTTTTTTTTCAAAATGCAAAGGCTCTTTAGCTCCTTTGGAAGGAATTGGGCCGGCAGATACATTGTGGGCATTGACAGGCAATCAGTGTAGTGAAAAGAGGTTTGCCTCTCACAAATTCTACCCTTCTTTTTTCTATTATAATCTTCCTTGTTTTGCCTGTCTTCATATTGTAAGTCACCAAGTTCCCTCTTAGAAGATGCCGAGACAGTCCTCTGCATCTTCAAATGTGTCACTGGGACATGGTGAGGCACCGTCCTCCCCCGATTTGACTGAATGCACGAGCCTGCCGCCTGCACACTCTTCCCTGGGAAGCGTGGTCAGTGTGCTGTTGCTTAGGTTAGTTAGCGCTGCCGTTGCTTATGGCAGGTTGGTTCTAAAGCCCAACCTGTCACAGCAACCCAACCCGGCAGCGGCTCTCCCCAGATGCACCTGTTCCTGCGCCCCCCCCCCCCCCTCCGCTTGCTTTCTCAGTTCACAGTCTTTAATCAACAGCCCCGTCAGGGGCCGTTGCCTGTGAGATCTGATTCTGATCATACAGCACATGATTCAGGAGCACTATGCTGGGCTGTGCTCAGACAGTCCCCAGAAGGGAACTGCAAATGTGTATGATAACTTCATCTGAGCCAAAATACAGTAAGCCTGCTTGTTGAAGTCAAAACAAATCAAAACACTATATAATAAAAAAGCTGAGCCGGAGAGACAGCTTAGTGGTCAGGGCATTTCCAGAGGACCCGAGTTCAGTTTCCACACCCACATCAGGTAGCTCACACACACCTGGGAACTCCAGCTCCTGGGAATGACATTCTCCTCTGGTCTCCTTGGGCATTGGCATTCTTGTATACATTCACACACACATTCATGCATACAAACAAAAAATAAGTCTTTTTGTAAAGCTTTAGATTTCCTCAGATATTAGTTAAAGTGTAAATTTGCATCATGCATTTCATGAGTAGTTACTGGATTTGTGAATTATCCAGGACTGAGCCATCCGAAAGACTCTGTGAAACACTTCTGGACAGTAAGTTTTTCATTTATGTACAGTTTACTAATGCACTGTTAGAGAAGCCAGCTTGACGTAAGAAGGAAACCTGACGACTTCCGTGTGTTTCATCATCACCTTCATTCTGTCAGTAGCAAACTCCGAAGGCAAAGGACACGCTAGAGGAGCTCCGTCATCTTTGGAAGGTCAGTTAGTAGACCAGGCAACCAGTCATAAGCCAATCCTTTAGCTGCCCCAAGTGGAGGGGCTCGCAGCTGCAGCCAGACCCCTACAGCTCTCGTCTGACTGTGGAATCACCAGTAGCTCATCTTCCTGTGAGCCGATGGACAAGCAAGGAACCAAAGACTGTACATCACACTGGGAGATGATACAGCACAGAGTGTGAGTGTAAAAGTACGCAGTGATCAAAACAGTGCGCAGAACAAGAAGAGTCAGGACGTGAGAGGCATCGCATCTTCCAGATGCTGTCTTTGTGGGAGATGAGGGAGAAGGATGCAAACCAAGCTTTCCATCCTGTGTGGTCACCTGTGGCTGTAGGATGGGAAAGGCTCACATAACCACTGTTGGTCCTTGTCACCCATTGGCCAGGCTCAGCCTTCCCAGTCCAATATGAAGGACCCAGCAAGGGGGCACCTTTTTGATGAGGCTTAGAAACTATCACCATAATTACTAAGCAACCATCCACCTCACTTTGCATTGGGAAACCAAAATGATTGGCATCAAGTAGGCTGCTGTGGTTTTTGCGGTTGCTCTCCAAAGCTGAGACTTCAAGGAGATAGTTTCTAGGCCTTTGATGCAGGAGCTCATGAATGACAGCCTGTGTGCCAAATCCATTCCTCCACACTGCCTTTGTCAACAAATCTTTACTGGAACACAATCACACATTCCATCTCCATTTTGTCTGTGTTGGTTTTCACACTACAGTGGCAAATGAATGGGTGCACTGGAGATCGTGTGGTCTACAAAGCCTGAAACATCCTTTGCGGAAGAGACGACACCTTTAGGGATGTAGATTGAACACATTGAGAGAAGCTCGCCTTGATCTCACAGTGTTCATACTGGATACATTTAAGAAATGAATCCACTTGAAAGACCTACAGTAAAGGAGAAAATTCTATTTATCTCCACATGCATGTGAATTTTCTTTGTGTTCCTTTCTCTAATCATTAAAATTACCCCTTTCATCTTAACTTACCAGTTCAAATCTATCTGTGAAACACCATGTAGCACAGAAATTATGGGAAGAATTAAGTCCAGTTTTCTTTTTAATTTATTGCCTGAGTAATTAGAAAAGCTACTTCAAGGACAACCAGGTACCAGCCAGCTTAGAAGTGCAAGGTACCAGCTAGCTTAGAAGTGCAAGGTACCAGCCAGCTTAGAAGTACAAGTGTGAAGATGGATGGAGAAGATGCGTCTGGTTTAGCATCTGGTCCTCACAAGAATAGGGACCAACCTTGCCACACAGACCGAGTTTGAAAACTGATGTCCTCAGCAGATGATCATCATCTTGTATTTCTAGCTAAGTGTAGAGCCTAAGTCCTACAGGAACAAACAGAGAGTGAGGCAACCTGGCTAATGAGTAAAACTCCAGTACTAAATCATGACTCCCTGAGTGAGATGGAGCTGGCCTCAAAGCTCTAACCTCTGGACCAGCGATACAGAAACTGGGTGCCACACGGATCTGGAGATGATAGCGACAGCTGCAGCCAGTTTCCAAGTATACGCAGTAATGAGGATGCACATAAAACTGACGAGAGAGAGAGAGAGAGAGAGAGAGAGAGAGAGAGAGAGAGAGAGAGAGACTTTCCGCGTTTCCTGCATGACGAAAAATGATTGTTTTAACCATGCAGGTTGTGCGAGAGCATGCACACATGCAGGCACGCACGCACGCACGCACGCATACACACACACACCTGTCTGAGCCCGGTAAATTAGACCCTGAGGGTAGTCTCCTTTGGCTCTGGATCTCACAAGCTCTGACTCAGCACACAAGTCTCTCCTGTGGATGATGGCCACCTGGGGAGGGTGGCTTCAGGGTGGAACAGTCATACATTCCTGTCTGCTCTGCGTAGGATTCGGATTGCCACCTTGCCTCGGCCTCTCAGTGACCTCTGTTAAGGACATATCAGGTCGGCACAGGGTCCCCAGTCATCATTCTCCTGAGAAGAGGAGATGGCTGCCTTGATTGAGGGGAGTGTGACACCATCACTGGGAAGGTGGTGTGTATTTGTCACACCTCAGGAGTTGGCATTGCTGGCGCTTCCTGTGAGGGATGTGACAGTCGCAGGCACAGGGCTGTTAATGGAATCTGCCCAAGTTTTCCCTACAGGCTGCCATTCCATCTGGCCTCAAGGGCTAAAGTACACATGGGAGAGAGTAAGGGTACATGTGACTTATGTGTTGTATTTAATGTGACCACAGCATGAGGGAATGAAAAGGACAGGAAGGGAGTCTACCAGGCTGCCAGTCCTGTGGCAGAAACATGAAGAGCACTCACCTGCACTCTCAAGGAATCTCTCTGTCCATTAGATAAACCGAGAGAAATTATTTACATTTCCTGTTCTTATTTTCATTCATTTTAAAGTTAGCTGACAAAGTAATGGGTTTGTAAAAGTATCTTCGGGCATGTCACTGACATTTTCTTTATGAATGAAGTCTATCTGAAAGCTTCCAAAACACTCTTCATGTTTCCTTTTTTGTTTTGGTTTGGTTTAAGGGCAGGATCCCTTGCAGGCCAGGCTAGCCTCAAACTCCCTATGTAGCCAAGGATGACCTTGAAGTCCTGATCCTCCTGCCTCCATCTCCAGAGTGTTAGGATTACAGGCATGCACCACCACATCCAGCTTCCTTTTTCTATTTCCCTCTTTCCTTTTCCCATGTGATCAGGTCCTTTCCAGTTGTGAGTAAATAGGCCAGTTCCATCATCAACACTCTATCTACCCTGAGCTTCCTAGAATTAAGAAAGCTGGTTTGGTTTGGTTTGGTTTGGTTTGGTTTGGTTTGGTTTGGTTTGGTTTTGAAACAAGGTCTCACCATGTAGCCCAGTCAGGCCTTAAGCTCTTAATTCCTTTACCTCAGGCTCCCAAGTGCTAGATCATAAGCATGTACCACCATGCTTGGCTAAGAAATACACTTTCAAAGGATGCAGAATGCAAATTCAGATTGGCTAGACATTCCTGAACGATTCCATGCCCCCCCCAAAAAAAATTTGGAAAAGGGAGCCTTTTTGTCAAATAACATATATATGTAATGTGTTTTCTGAAAGAGCATCAGGCCACAGAAAATCAGTTAGAGGTTAATAACTGTGTTTGTTTTGGCCTTTGGGGCAGCAAGGTTATTGTTTCATTGAAAATGAAAGTTTAAAATTGTGGATTCAAGAATCAGGAGAGAGGAGAGTAATGAGGTTGTCATGCTGCATTCTAGGAAACAGCAAAATCATGAAACCCACTGTTACAATGGCCAGGGGCTAGACTGGGTGTTTCCAGTTCTGGGCCCCTTATCCAAAGAATGAAGACAACGGCTCCCACAGATGTGCAAATGTGACAAGGTGGTCTCTATGGGAGCAAAGCAGTTTTACAGAGTAGAAGAGATGCCCTGTCAAGATTGACAGCAGCCACATGAGTGAGGGCACTCAAGGGCCCCAGGTCACAGCCTGGGTTCTCTTCTTAGGGGTCTAAAGAGGGGCTTGTTACTAAGGGGTATAGTTTGAGTGGATCTCCATTTTGATTGAGAAATTAGGTCATATATTCATTTTCCTACTGTGCATAGTCTTCCCATAATGCATCTGATTTTAATCATCCACATGTTCAATTATACATAAGCATAAAATGGTAAATAGATGATCTTCCAATAAAAGTTCATTTGAAGGACACAATATGACTTACTGAACATATACCCAAAACTGGTTCAGAATGGATGGGTCCTTCTAGTCTTCCTACCAGATACATTCAGAATACATTTAAATAGAAACTGTCTAAATTTGACTTGATTGGGAGAAGGCAACTTAAACTATTGTACAGAGAGGGGCGTGCACGTAGCTTGCTGCACTGTTTAAAGAGAGGGCATGTGCATGGTACATACAGGTAAAGGAGCTGGGCTGCTGAGTGCATTAGTACAAGAGGGGTAGTGTATACAACCAAAACCAAATAGAGTCCCAGGTTACTAAACTGTGTCTTGGCTTGCCTGCCTCAAAACCCTGCCACTCGAGCACCTGAGACCCTTTGGTGTTTATGTGGTTTGGGTCCCAGGTTTCTGAACAGCACGGGACCATCTGAACTTGAGTTGTTACTTTCTCTAGAAATGTGAGCTCAGGAGAATCCCTGAAGGCAGCGATAGGAAAGTATTAACCGTCTCATTGAACGAGTAGGGAAGGGGCAGAGACCTTGGCTTCCCACCTTCCGGCTCTGCCTTGCCCTTGTCTCTGGGGCTTCTTCTTGGGAAGTGCTAACAGCCCTGAGATGAATGTTTATCTTTTTGGATGGGTACCATTAAATGAACATGAGCTGCTTTCGTATTCTGCAGCTCCTAGAAGGAATCTGAGACAACTTGGGGCCTGTTTCTAACTCTTTACCCTTTCTTGGCCTTTGGAGAATGATCACAGTTGTTTATGTCATTTGCAGAGTCCTAAGAAGGCAGGGCTACTGTGAGGTACAGACCATTGCCTTTTATGAATAAGCTAATTAATTTGGGAGAGAGATGTTGGTGGACTTTTGTTTCATTGCTTTCCATTTAGGGAGACAAGGCCTTACTACATAGCCCATAGCCCAGGCTGGCCTCGGAGTCAACAGTTCTCCTGCTTCAACTTCCAAAGCACTGTCATGATTAGGAATTTTTTTTAAGATTTATTTATTATGTATAGAGTGTTCTGCTTGCATGCCATAAGAGGGCACCAGATCTCATTACAGATGGTTGGGAGTCACCATGTGGTTGCTGGGAATTGAACTCAGGACCTCTGGAAGAACAGCCAGTGCTCTTAACCACTGAGCCATCTCTCTAGCCCATGCTTAGGATTTTTTTAACCATCTGAGCCATACATACTAACCTAACCGTGATATCACTTGTCACAGCCACTCTTAGTATGAACCTCCGAGCTTTGTCTTGTCTGATTGCTTTGCTCTTGTCCTGGTGCTCTGCAAAAGCACCATAAGAAGTAAGAATAACAGCTTCCAGGACACCTACGTAAGCCTCCAGTTAAGAGAGGGACACCTGCATACGCATGCATAGCAAACATTCCTGCTGGGGTCAGGTCTTTGGCTCAATGGAGACAGGTGTGGGCAGGTTTGCAGGCCATATCCTGAGTCCATAAGAGGTCTTTCCTCAGGGAGGTTGGTCCCCTGACCATGGACATCTATTTGCTTTCTTTGGATATTAGCAATAACTAGGGAGACTTTCCTGAAGTCGGAAGAGGAGGAAAATGGCCAGTGCCATCTGACAGAGGCAGGACTTGCTTTGAGACACATGTTAGAACCCAGCCAGGGACTCCTGGAGACAGCTGGGACAATTTGAAAAGATCAGAGGTTGTATATTTGTGTGACATGGGGAATTCTATATGGTTTACATAATTTCTCTGCCTAATCCTCATGGTTGGAGTGGGATGCCTTGTTTAAGCTCTACCTCTAAGGAGAGATCATACAAACATAACCCAATTCGTGTACCCTTCTCTGTCATGTGTCAATCAATGTGACATTGATCTATTTGATCATGGAGGCCATTGTCTCCTCCCTCGTTCTCAGGGTCTCAAGTGCAAGCACCTTTATCAGAAAGGAGGGTCTCCATGGTGTTTTCTCCATCACTCAAGGTTTCAGCAGGAACAGATGGGTCACTTCTGTAGCATGAATCATAAATGGTCTTATTAATGAAAACAAACCTGGAGCAGGTATTGGGTTAAAGCTGGAAGATCAGAGAGACAGAATAGGCCACAGCTTCCTCACCTCGCCAATTCCTCAGCTGATCCTGTTTCCTCAGACTGGAAGCTTCTCAGTCCTCATCCAGAATGAATCTCAGCTGAACTGTTGCCCAAAAGCCTAAAAGCTTAACCAGGTTCTAGTTCCTGGTCCTCACACCTTATATACCTTTCTGCCATCCTGGGATTAAAGGCGTGAGTCACCATGCCTGGCTGTTTCCAGTATGGCTTTGAACTCACAGAGATCCAGATGGATCTCTGCCTCTGGAATGCTAGGATTAAAGGCATGTGTGCCACCATTTTCTGGCCTCTATACCTAGTGGCTGTTCTGTTCTCTGACCCCAGATAAGTTTATTAGGGTGCACAATATTTTGGGGATCACCTCACACTTCCTTTGAGAACTAGGGGTTTATTTGCAAGAAGACTAACAGCAAGGTGTGGAGAGGCCTCAGGATCCTTCCCAACACAGCTCCAGGCAGCCTTCCTCAGACACTTGGATTTGACAAATGAGAGGAACTTCTTTTTCATTGAGAAGTGTGTGCATTCTGGTTACTTCTATCTTCTGTCAGCACCAAGAAAGCAATGGTCTGCTCATCTGTTTCCATATGATGAAGTTATAAGCATGTGGGGGATGATCACACATGACAGATTAAGAGAGAAAGTAAGTTCTAGACTGGTAGAGACCTACCTACATCCCCAAAGCCAGGAGGCTAACACATCTGTGGTAGTTTGAATGTACTTGGCCCCCATAAGTTCATAGGGAATGGCACTATTAGGAAGTGTTGCTTTGTTGGAGGAAGTGTCACTGTGGGAGTGGCTTTGAGGTCTCATATATGCTCAAGCCATGCCCAGTGCCTCAGTTCACTTCCTGTTGCCTGCAGATCAAAGATGTAGAATTCTCAGCTCCTTCTCCAGCACTATGTCTGCCTTCACACCGCCATGTCCTACCATGATGATAATGGACTGAGCCTCTGAACTGTAAGCCACCCAGTAAAATGTTTTCCTTTATGAATTGCCACGGTCATGGTGTCTCTTCACAGTAATAGAAACCCGAAGACAACATCTGTCACTCCACATGGTCATCATCTTAATGCCCACCCACCCAATAACTCCACCAGAGAGCAATCAGCAGACATAGCTTTTAAAATAACTTTTTGAATAAAGTTAAAATGCTAGATAGTAAAGTTATTTAAAATGATTAACATATTGGCCCAAATTATGGCTTCCTAGCCCCCTTCAGAAACTTCTAGACTTTCTAGGATAAAAAACACATCTCCTTTTTCCACTTATTGGCTACCACTTCGACCCATCCCTTCCCTTGCTAATTGCTCAGGCCCTGACTCATCAAGTTAGAGCTGATGACTCAGCCTCTGTCAGCAGACACAAGCCAGCTCCAAATCTCCAGGTGCTCTCTAAACTGTTGGCCTCTTCTGCACTTACCTACCGATGGAGCCTCCCATGCTTTATCTAAAGAGGGCCAATGTGATGGGCGTTGGTGGCGCATGCCTTTAATCCCAGCACTTGGGAGGCAGAGCCAGATGGATCTCTGTGAGTTCGAGGCCAGCCTGGGCTTCCAAGTGAGCTCCAGGAGAGGTGCAAAGCTACACAGAGAAACCCTATCTCAAAAAAAAAAAAAAAGAGGGCCAATGTTCTCTAACCGTAGCTGTGTGTGGATCCTCTGGAAAACTTGTTGAAACCAGGGGTGATGTAATACATGTGAGACTAAGAATTCCCAAAGGGGGCTGATGCTGCCAGCCCCAGGTCCACACTTTGAGCAGCACATGTCTGAATTACCTTGGAAGCTTTTTAAAGACTGTCTTCCCTAGCCTGCTTTCCATTGCTGTGATAAACACCATGACCAAAAGCAACTTGGAGAAGAAAGGGTTCATTTCATCTTACAGCTTACAGTCCAGGCAGGGAAGTCAAGGCAGGAACTGAAGCAGGAACCTGGAGGCAAGAACTTATGCAGAGACCATGGAGGATTGCTGCTTACTGACTTGCTCATCATGGCTTGCTCAGCTTTCTTTCTTATACTACCCAGGACCACTTGTCCAGGGATGATACCACCCACACGGGGATGGACCCTTCTACATCAATCATTAATCAAGAAAAAAACAAAAGGAATACCTCACAGACTTGCCTACAGGCAATCAGATGGAGGCAATCTCTCAGCTAAGAGTCCCTCTTCCAAATGTCAAGGTGACAAAATAAATAAATAAATAAATAAATAAATAAATAAATAAATAAAGCCCTAACCAGCACATTGTGCATCTGATGGACTGCGATGCAGCTCAGTGGGAGCATGTGTGCTCAGCATGCACGGGCCATGGGCTGCATCCCTAACACCACACACAGACAGAAAGACAAACATTTGTGCCTGCCTTCTGTCCTTGGCCTTCATCTTGACTGACTGTGTTAACAACAGCTTTGTTACCCCAGGTGTGGTGGTGCATGTATTTAATCCCAGCATTCAGGAGGCAGAGGTAGGTGAATCTCTGCAAGTCCAAGGCTACCCTGGTCTACACAGCAAGTTCCAGGATAGCCAGGGCTACATAGAGAGACCCTGTCTCAAAAACAAACAAAACCAAAGAACAGCCTTGCTTACATGAATGTGTCCTATATGTACCTGCATTAGCTATCTTAATTTCTGTTGTAACACCTGCCTACCTGTTTGGTATGAGGCTGTGTCTAGTGGTCCTAATAACACTGGAGCATCCACTGTGCAGGCTGTCAAGCTTCCTTGCTGTTCTCTTTTATTTTTCATGGGTTTAATGCCCAGTAGCATACACAGCTCTATCGTTATTCCAGAACAAATTTCCACTCAACACCATTGGCATTACTACAGTGTTTCTCCTGGTTATTATCTTGGAGTAAAATATAAGGTCTCACACTGGGGTCATGGCTCCCAGATCAGAAAGCCCAAAATACTCTCTTAACTGTAACCTATTTAGTCTCTTCAAGCGAGGGGCCTTTTCCTAGTTACCAAAAATACTTGGTGCTTTATTCTTGTTTGTTAAAAGAATCTTTCATATGCCATTCTCTTTTGGTCCTCCCAACATCCTACACAGCAGGTAGCCTCCATGTCGCTATGCCCCCTGCCTCAGGTAGACACTCGGATGTGGAAGATATAGTCAAGGGCATTACTGACTGGCTTGTGTCCCAGCTGACAGTGGTGAGTGGTGGGAGCAGGTGAGGAAGCATGGTACCTGTCCATCTCCACATCTGCCCTCCCTCTCACTGGTAGCCAGGCTAATTGTTCATAGCTTGAGAGAATGACTTGCGAGAGTAAACGGAAAATGGTAGAATTGGGTATGTGGTCCAATGGTAGGAAGAGTTACTGTACTAAGCCAGGGAGGTGGTCCAGTGTGAAAAGCACCTGCTGTGCAAGCCGGGCAAGCTGACTCCAGTCCCTGGAGCCCAGATGCAAGGAGAGAGCCAAGTCCTCATAGCTGTCCTCTAACCTGTACTCGTGTGCCATGGCATACCCGTGCACTCATACACACATATCACACATACACTAGTAATAGTGATGATGATAAATCAAGTTAGATGTTCACCTTGTTCACTGAGAGAAAAGGCAAAGGGGAATGGGCCTTTTCAGAATAACCCTTTTGCACCAAGAAGAGCTCCCACACAAACCCAGAGTTCATGTTCATCCCTGTAAGCATGACCCCAGAGCTTAGATAGTAGTGATTTCTATCATCTTCAAAATTCTGCTGAGCCCTATGTATGCCACGGACCTATGCCGTGAGCACATAAAGAAGATGTCGTCTGCGTCCCTGAGGAGTTCACTGTGCAAGGCCCCCCCATAAACTGTTGGCAGGAAGGGTAAAGTCATCTTTAAAACCAGTGGCACAACAGAGGAACTTTTTGTCCTGTTTGGTGGGTCAGAGACATCTCAGGTTTCCAAATCCTTGGATGTGTGACCAGGTTATCTCACAGTGGACTAGGAAGGAAAGACAGATGGGGCATTAGGGCCACGGTACCCTGGGGTTGCCAGGCATAGCTGGAATGAGTTTGCTTCTGTCTTTAGCGCATGGGAAGCTGTTAGCCGAGGAAGGCCACACTCTAGCTCTCTCCCTCCCTCTCTCCTCCCCTGCCCATTCTCAGCACCAAACTTGCAGAAGTCTGAGCAAGATTGGCACTGAGGGAATGCCATGCTGCATCACACAGAGATGGGTAGATCAAGGCTTAGGGCAGAATAGCTGCTTACCCAGGCTCTGCCCCTGATGAATAGGAAACGCGAGCAGCTCACAGGTGTGCACAGTTCTGCCCCTGAAGAAGAAGAAGGTGCTGTCATGCCTGCGACCTGGGGAAGAGCAGGACTTAGGAGTTGGAAGAGGAAGGCAGGAGTCTTCTGGAAGCTGGGGGAAGAAAGTAGCTTCACAGGAACCTCTGGTCAGAGGTGTGACAGAGAAAGGTAGTGTGAGTCCACAGGATGAGGCAATGAAGTCATCAGTGACCTTACTAAAAGCTGATTCAATCGAGTAGCACCCCTCAAGGACTTTCCCTTCTGACTCCTTTCTACCCAAGAAAATTGTATGCAACCCCGGGCATGTTGGTATATGAAATTAGTATACAAATCATTTATTGATAATCATAAGGAACTGTATTTCAAAACAATCCTTCAGTGGGCATATAATTTACCATTTATTTAAAAAGAAGCAAACTTGCATGCTAATGAGATAGGTGTGCTTGTCTATCTGATACAATAGAATCCAGAGATACGATGATTTGGTATTTACATGCTAAAGAATGATGATGGGAAATATTGAAAGTTTTATTGTCTGCAAGGAAACACTGTGTTTCTGTAAGAACAGAAAACTTCATAAGTATTACAAAACGACACTGCAACTCACGGAACGCTATAGTCCTGACTCTAAGCTAAAGTGTTTCGGGCAGTGTTTGTTGATATTGAGAGGTGTGGCAAGGTGCACAGTGTAATGTGTGTGTATATGCTGTGTTCAGAGGCAAGGCTGCAGTGATGATATAGGATCAACAGGTGTGAACACTGCCAGAGATACCTCCTGTTCATTACACATTTGATTTTCCTTTCCTTTCCTTTTCTTTTCTTTTTTTTTTTCCTCTTTCAAGACAAGTTTTCGCTGTGTAGCCCTGGCCATCCTGAGCCAGGCTGACCTTGAACTCAGAGGTCCACTTGCCTTTGCTTCCTGAGTACTGGGATTAAAGGTGTGTGCCACCACCACACAGCTACATATCTGATTTTCAATCTATTTCTGATCATCACATTTCAGAAACCTTTGCTGTTGCCACATTTTCAAGACCCCTGCATTCAGTTTAGAAGATCTGCAACAGAACAGGGTTTCTCAGCATTGGTACTGCCGTGCTTTGGACTGGAATCTTTGTGGGTGGGCTTACCTGTGCATTGTGAGGTATTTAGCATCAGTCTGTCCTCCTACTGGATACCAAGAGCAGCTGCCAATCATGGCAACCAGAAATAACTTCAAAAATGTGCCCTAGGAGATAAAAATCACTCCAATTGAGAACCAGCATGGTAGAGGGGTTTGGACTGAAGCTGAGCCGTGGATGGGTTGAGGCGGTACCAACCTGGACCACCTTTTCAGGAGGCCTCTGGCAGCCAAGAGCAGGCAGGTAGTGGGAGCCAGAGGAGGGGCCTAGGACAGTTTCCCTGGTGGTGGTTTTGTTCTGTTTCCCTTCTAAAGAAGAGCACATCTGTTGGATTTATTTATTTATTATGTATACAGTGTTCTGCCCACATGTATGCCTGCACACCAGAAGAGGGCACCAGATCTCATTACAGATGGTTGTGAGCCACCATGTGGTTGCTGGGAATTGAACTCAGGTCCTCCTGAAGAGCAGCCAGTGCTGTTAACCACTGAGCCATCTCACCAGCCCCTAACTCTTATATTTAAATTAACCCATATTTCTATTTATGCTTTGCCACAGGGCTCATGACTTGTTACCTCATTTTCTGTACATCCTGCTTGCTCGGCAGCTAGCTAGCATCTCCCTGACTCTGCCCTTCTCCTTCCCAGCATTCTCAGTTTGGCTTTTCTGCCTAACTTCTGCCCAGCTACTGACCTGTCAGCTTTTTATTAACCAATGAGAGTAATACATATTCATAGTATAGAAAAGGATTGTTCCACAGCATTTCCCCCTTTTTGTCTAATTAAAAAGGGAGGTTTTAACCTTAATATAGTAAAACTATGTACAACAAACCTCTTTATAGCAAGCAAGCAAGAGATTACAAAAGTGGGATTTTGCAGTCATTTTTATGATAATGGGAAAGGTACATTTATGTCAGACAGTTTATGGACTTATGGTCAGACAGTTCCTGTAACATACCATGAAACAATGAAAACAACTTATGATGTATGAATCACAAGATTATAGAGGAAGAACAAGTTAAAAGAAAACCAAAAAAAAAAAAAGGTTGACCTTTAGCTGAAGACATGATTAGAGAAAAGAAAACACCATAAGGAACAATATAGAAATAAATCAAAGTCTAACGTAGTCAGCTGTCCCTCAGCATTATGTGATGGTCCTCTGGTGCTGGGATGCAGACCGCTTCCTGGATCCAGACCTGAGGACCAGGACTCTCCCAACTGTAAGCAGCTGATAAAAGCTGTGACCCTCATGTCCTGCTGGCAAGGAACACTCACGAGCTCTGTGCTGCAGGACTGATCTTGGAGTCAAACCAGTGAAACCGACAAGGGTTTTGTCACCTCTCTGTGGAGAGACTGTGGCCTAAAATGATGGCATCCCTGCTCTGCATATATTTAAAGCAACTTCCTGTCATTTGGGATTTTCTTTGGAGGTTAGGAAGTTGAGTTTTATTTTATTTTTGCAGTCTTTCCATACCAACAGCAAAGCATGCATTAATTTAATTGTTTTTCTTACGGTCTTTCATTGATAACATCTTCAGACTGAAGAAAGACAAGGTACACTTTTAAATTTTGAAAGAAGGACCTGGAGAGATCGATGGCTCAGCAGTTAAGAGCACTGACTGCTCCTCCAGAGGACCGGAGTTCACTTCCCAGCACCCACATGATAGCTCACATCTGTCGGTAACTTCAAGATCTGACACCCTCACACAGATGTACATGCAGGCAAAACACCAGTGCACATAAAATAAAAATAAATAAATTTTTAAAAAAGACAGTAAGTCATTAAAAAATGTTTTTGAAAGAACATAGAAGGCCACTGCTGGCATCTGATGTCATAAAGGCACATAAGCAGGAACCCAGTGGTTTTTCAGTTCCTAGTTAATGTGAATCATTTAGTCATGGCCCATAAGGAAATCCTCTGAGTTGTGGAAACAGTTTTGCAACTCAAAGATATTTTCTAAACCAGGGTCACATGTATGAAAATAGCAGAGCTATTTAAGGTCACTTGAAAGCATACCAAGTGTTTAATTTTGGGTAATTCACTTCATGTGAGAGTCTAGCTCTGAAGATTTCCCTTGCCACCCACCATATAAATATCCAGATATAGATAGGAAATTTCTTTTCTTAATTTAATGTGAATCTAGATCAGATACAATTAGTTAAATCTACCAGCAAAGTGGGGTTAAAGAAAACACAGTGCATTCAGGAGTCTTGGAGTTCTTGCCCCTTCACACACATAGTTTGACTTTGCATGCTTCCTGTTACCCAAAAATCAGCCTCAAGCTCTGTACAGTCAAATGAAGCATTCTGAGAAGGAAAGATCATATTCACTTAACATTTTTTGTAGTACATTCTTGCAATTGCTCTGTTAGGAATTATTGTTCATTTCTTAGAGTACCTAATATATGCATTAAGCTATATAATAGATAGATACACAGAGGAGGGTGGTGTATGTCAAGTTCAGACCTATCTCGGTTTCTACTGTGCTCTGGCAGTCTTGGAATATCCCTCCTGTGGATAAGGAGGGTGGCTGTATTAGTAACTTGTCTCACTGCTCTGACAAAATCACTCGAGGGAATGAAGGGTTTCCCTTGGCTTTGAGGTACAGTCCATCATGGCAGGGAATTAATTCATAGGAGCAGGAGTCTGGGGGAGCTGATCACATTGCATCTGCATCAGGAAGTAAAGAGAGACTGCTTACTCAGGTTACTTTCTCCTTTTTATTTAGTCTAAGACCCCTGCCCAAGGAGTGATACCACCCACAATTAAGGTGGATCTTCTATGGCAATCAACTTTATTGCTAACCCCTCACAAACATAACGCAAGGCTAATCTGATCTACATACCCTTCAACAGACATGCCCAGAGCTTGTGTCCTATGCGATATTAGATCCTGGTAAACTGACAGTTAATATTAACCATTACAGCTATATATACAGCACCCACTTCTGAGAACCAGTCTTGACAAGAGTAAGACATACAAGGTTGATGGTATTGTTGTAGGAACCAGGAAGCAGAGTCAAAAAAAAAAAGAAAGAAAGAAAGAAAGGAAGGAAGGAAGGAAGGAAGGAAGGAAGGAAGGAAGGAAGGAAGGAAGGAAGAAAAGAAAGAAAGAAAGAAAGAAAGAAAGAAAGAAAGAAAGAAAGAAAGAAAGAAAGAAAGAAAGAAAGAAAGAGAGAGAGAGAGAGAGAGAGAGAGAGAGAGAGAGAAAGAAAGGAAGGAAGAAAGGAAGGAAGGAAGGAAGGAAGGAAGGAAGGAAGGAAGGAAGGAAGGAAGAAAAGAAAGAAAGAAAGAAAGAAAGAAAGAAAGAAAGAAAGAAAGAAAGAAAGAAAGAAAGAAAGAAAGAAAGAAAGAAAGAAAGAAAGAAAGAGAAAGAAAGGAAGGAAGAAAGAAAGAAAGAAAGGAAGGAAGAAAGAAGGAAAAGAAAAGAAAATCCCTAAGCAAAAAATGCTGCCGCTGTTCATGTTTCCCAGTGTGTGGCCCATATCTATCAGGGGTATTGGAGTAATTTAGTCCAAAGCCAGAGAGGTTCCTCCTCAGGGGCCTCTACTCCATGAAGCTGGTTCCTGAACAAATAGAAAAGAATTTCAGGATGAGTCAGGGTACAGCAAAGTCAGCATGCTTATAAAGTAGATATTAGAGACCGCACATGTTTGATTTAAGTGTGCATGCTCCTGTGAGTGTGTGTGCACGTATCTGTGTGTGTGTGTGTGTGTGTCTGTCTGTGTGGAGAGAGAGAGAGAGAGAGAGAGAGAGAGAGAGAGAGAAGAGGGAGGAGAGAATACAATGAATGAAGAGAGAGAGAAAAAAAAAGAAGTGTTTCCAAGGACCATATGTACAATCCTGAGGGTTTCCAAAAAGAACAGAGTTTACAGCTAATCAAAAGATTAAGCACAGATTAAAAATTAAGCATAAAAATATGAACAGGTTTACTTATTTCTCTTAAGAATTTCCAATTTGTAACTGAAACTGTAAGGGGCTTTATGAGGTGCATTGTTCAGATTCAGGGGTAAAACAGGAAGGCTGATAGCTTTAAACACAAAGGTCACAAGCATTTGGGCCCTAAGTAACTACAGTCCATCTATTGTTTTTAACTTTCTTGTTTGAGGTAAGCCTTGAAAAATAAAATATTGTCTCTATAAGCAATCTTTTTATTATTTTTATTTTTTTAGTGTGTATCTTTGATTAATTTGCTTACAGAATGACTTACAAAACTCGGAAACACCATACTTATATTGATCAGTGTGTAATGAAAAGAAAACATGGGATGTGGGTGAAAAGCTAGATGGAGAGATGGGTAGGGGAAAGGTTGGAAGACTCCTCACGACTTCAGCAACCTGGAAGCTCATCCAATCTCATTGTTAGGTTTTCATGAGCTTCAACCCTCCAATCACATGGTCTTTCTAGTGGTCAGTCCCCTCCAAAGGCTACCTAGGGGGTCCCACACTAGCTCGCCTCATTTAGCATAAAGTCAGATATGATCTAAGGGACTCATTTGGAATATCAAAGTTCCAGACGATTTAGGCACTCCTTGGTAGGAAGTCCCAGGGGTTCAGGTACTCGTTGATAGGAAATAGGATCAAAGACCATACCGCTTTCATAGTATGTTGCAGAGAAGTTTTACAGAGCAAAAGGAATAATCAATGTGAAAATGTTCTTACAAACTTTAAAATACTTTGGATTACAGTGTCCAACAGTTTCAAGGTGCTGCCGCTTTCACAGATAACAAGACTTGAATTTGAAATAGTTATACATGGAGGCTCCACGGATTTTATATTTCACTTGTCAACCTAAATAACAATGAGAGTCACCCAATAATAATATTATTTATTTGGGAATAGCAGAACATTGCAGTGAAAACATAGGTTCCATGATAAGCTATGAGCATTCAAGGAAATCAAGGCAGGGGAAAGATTTTTAAAGGCAAAGTGAGGATTGCTTAATACACTTTAAAATAAGAACCTTTAGCTACTGTAAGAGTAAAAAGCAAGATTGACTGGTCTAACACTAAATACACAGTCGGGCAGACATCCATCTGTACAGATATCTGTGGTACCTTTGTATGAGGTTGTGATTTTTGCAGTCTCCATAGCATCCGGCTTGATTTATTTAATTGGTTGACTTGTTGCTAGGGCAAGATCCAAAGCAACTCCATCCTGATCCTGACAACTTTCTTGCATCCTGGGTCTCTCTTAAGACTCCAAACTGTAAACATCTCTCCAACGACAGACCTCAGTTTCAGAAGTTTGGGGAGTGACTATAGCTGTACGATTAGGAAAGTGTGCCTTTCTACCCACGATGTCCCAGTAGAAGACTCCGCGGAGCCTAGAATTCCTTCCACAATATTCACCTCACACCTCATACCTTATCATTCATTGCCTGGTGGGTGAAGCTGAATAGCTTCAGGGTTGTCCAATGACTGCCAAAAGCTTGAAAAACAAAAAATGTCCCTGTTCCCAATCAGGTCCACTCTGCATAGTATCTACACACACACACACACACACACACACACACACACACACACACACACACAC
>CABHPQ010162932.1:0-43548 GCA_902168405.1 Peromyscus aztecus | reverse complement strand
AAAAAAAAAAAAAAAAAAAAGATATTTAACTTTGCAGGTTAGCTTCAACCAATAAAATCGTTTGATAGAATGAATTAGCATGTGCAATATTATTCATTAAATAAACAATATGTGAATATACAAAAGTCCTGTAAATAACTTTGAGGCCTCGTCAATGAAGTGAGTCCATTACACTCTAAAACTGAGTAAGAGGTTAAGAGGCTCCAAGAAAGGAAGGGTATATTCATAGAAACATTCTCATCGATTACCTGGTTTATGCTTTGTTCCTGATCTGAGCTTACTACTTCTTTCTTGCTTGCTCAATGACAGTGAAGTCTTCTAGCACATCTTACCATTTGACAAGTGTAGTGTTCAGCCCAAGGAGTTCCTTTTCACACTCTCGGGCTTCTCTATTTCTGTATCTCTGTCAGAAGTTGCATTTTCCCTCTAAAGTATCGTGAACTCCATTGCTTCTCCTTTCAGCAGCTATTTTAAATTTTGAACCTAGAAGTCAATGAATATCGAAGAGCTCCGCTCACTTGAATGGGGTCCTGGTTCTCTGAAAGGGCATTAGAGCTGGATCTTTCCATAATAAGGAGATAATAAAAATAAGGACTAGTACTGTGAGGAGCAACTCTCCTCAGGAGAATGTGGCCTACGTTATATCTCAGGCCTGCAGATGAATGAAACATGCTACTTCCAACTTACTATCCAAACTTGTCTTAGCATCCCTAATCTTTATAAGAGTACTACCTATCAAGTGGTTTTGTAATAAAAAGAAAAAAAAAAAAACCAAGACTGCCATTTGCACCATTCTAAGAGACGATTAAAACAAGGCTATCAACTACCCTCAGCTACCCAGACAAAACGAACCCCTACTTGGCAGTGGTGGCACAAGCCTTTAATCCCAGCACTCCTGAGGCAGAGGCAGGGGATCTCTGGGAATATGAGCCCAGCCTGGTCTACAGAGTGAGTTCCAGGACAGGCTCCAAAGCCAGAGAAACCCTGTCTCGAAAAAAACAAACAAAAAACCCCAATTCTCCTAGGAAAAGCTGCTTCCTCTAGACATTTTAGAGATAATATGAAGTTCCCCAACATGTAGGTGAAGGGGTTGAAGCAATGCCTCAGTACTTACAGGGAAGTGCTGCTTTTGCAGAGAACTCTAGTTTAATTACCAGAGTCCACATCAGGCAGCTTACAACCATCTGTTACCCCACCTTGAAAGGATCAGATATATTTTTCCTTACAACAAGGGCACCTGTATTCATATGCACATATCTTCCTCACACACACTTACAAACAAGTACACATAATTAAAACAAACACACAAATTGTAGATCAGGAAAAGAGTCATTGGACAATTATGTTCACTGATTCACACTGCAACAAACACAGGTTGTTTCTGTCTTGTGTGAATTCTTCCAATAGAGATTAGAAGGATAGGGAACTGTGGGGTATCTGGAGTGAGATTACAGTTTTAGTCATGCAATTGAGATTAAAAAACTTACTAACAAAAGACAATAATCTATAGAATTTTTTAAATTTTTGAATTATGATCATGATATGTAAATAAATATACATATATGAAGATATGCATATAAATTTATTTGATTTCTTAAAGATTTATTGTATTATTATTATTTTAATTATATGTATATGTGCCTGTCTGTATGTGGTTATAAGCATGTAGGTGCAGATGCTCACAGAAGTCAGAATTTTGGGATCTCCCTGGAACTGCAGGTAAAGGTAGCTATGAACTATATTATATGGGTGGAAGAATTGAACTCCTCTTCTTCAATAGAGCATCATGTACTGTTAACTATACCACAGTACCAGCACAATTTTCTATATTTTTACTTTTCTATATCTTTTTCCTTTCAACTGGCATTCTACACTGGCTCTCTGGAAGATGTCTCTGTGAATATCTTTGCTATCAGTGCCTATGCAGCACAAAAAGACAAAACAGAAACAGGTACCTAAATATGTGTCTGAACAGCACATACTGTAAAATGTATATGAATAGAGTAAACACATTCACTCTACTTGGTGTCTTGATGCTTGTAGTAAGAAAGATCTGGGATGGACTTTGAATATCAAAGTAAACAGACTAGTAAATAAATTAAAAAAACACACAAAAGAACATTCTAGAAAGTTTCTGATAAAGTTTTAGCATTTTTCAAAATAATATTATGCACACACAACAGCATAATGATAGCACACAAAGGAGGAGTAATCATCCTTCATTGTTTAGCAAATGGTTACCCCACACAGAGAAGGAATAGGAAGTGAGACTAGGGACTAAGGAGACAGATGTTGTCATGGGAATAGATGGGACTTCTCACCAGCAGTTCATTTCTAATACTAAAATTATACTGAATTGAAATAATCTAATTTGGGTCTTGAGGCATCTTCTCTTTCCTTGCTGCTTGTATTAATTCTTCTAGATGCATTGTTTTTATTTGGCTAACATGAGTGATTGCTTGTTAGAACATTTTGCCCAAAGCCCTGTGGAATATGTACTTGGACAATGTTTACATATATATTGGTCAGTAGAAATGATACGTGAAATACTAAATATTCATACAGTAAAAAAAATTATTAGTATTCTGTAAAAATATATAACATTCAAAAACTTTAAGTAGAATATTAAAAGCATGTATAATGGAGGAACACATTTCAGATACATTTTACTTTTTTTGTAGACCAGCATTAATGCATGTGGATAGCAGGAAACATTTCCTAAGGAAATGGTATACAAACAATTATACTTTTTCATAGTAGTTAAATTTGTCTTTTCAATGTCTACATATAAAATAATATATTCTACATATAATTTATCAATAATGCAAAGTTATGTGGAGTGATATAGCAAAAAATCACACTATTTCCAGTGGGTGAACCTTTTTCTGACTTTAAAATTAAGCTCATATGGCATTTTCAGAGACAAAGATGAAATTGCAATGCTCAGTTCATTTTAGCTAGTTTTAATTTTGAAGACCAAGTGCTACATTTTGAAGAACAGGATCTCAGTTCTATAGTCTCTAGGGTCTGTCTGCCCAGTCCTCCACAGGTATTATTCACCCTGGGTTTGTTTCCTGCTTCTCAGCATTTATTTTTCCTTTGTTGTTTTAAAAAAAATTCCATGGAATGTAAGTTTCAACTTATATGCTTATACAATCAGAAAGTCATTAACTGCATGAAAGTTTCATAAAGAGAAATGTGGGTTTGCTCATTGGTATTATATTATTGAAGTGAATTTTGATAATTTGGCTTAGCTAACGTTTACTACTTGTTAAAACTTCTTAAAACACACAGACAGTTTTTAGAAATATATCTCTTTGTTATTTTAAAACTGACACAGCTATTTCTCATAACATGGATGTAATCTGTCTGCAGCCCCAAATAATGACATGGAGACTTATTATTAATTATGAAAGCTCAGTCTTAGCTTAGACTTGTTTCTAACTCAGTCTCATAACTTAAATTAACCCATTTTTATTGACCTATGTTCTGTCATGTGGATCATGACCTTTGCTTCTCCTCTTGCATGTCCTGTTTCCTCCACATCTAGCTGGTGATTCTCCATTTCTTCTTCCCAGAGCTCTCTCTGTTCAGAAGTCCTATCTATAACTCTTGCCTAGCCATTGGCTGTTTAGATTTTTATTAAACCAATCACAGTGCCATGTCTTTACACAGGTTAATCAAATACCTCACAACATTTCCCCCCTTTTTGTTGAAATAAAAAGGAAAAGGTTTTAACTCTAACATAGTAAAACTATATACAATGAAGATTATCAAGTAAGAATTACATTTACAATATCGTCTATTTGTATTTGGCAAATTAGGAGTAATTATTTTATTATCTAACTTATGTTGATGAGTTCAAAGATTAATAATATAATTTTAATGGTAACTTGTATTATCAACCCCAAACTATTTTTTTAGATTTCAAAACATTTTCTTAGATAAATTGTTTAAAATTTTATGTCTTTTAACTTCATACACTTTATAGCTCTTTTTGAGCTCCTTTTCTGAATTTGATAGCAAGAAAAATTGTAACTATGACTATTTCATGTTCAGCTCTATCAGAATCTAAGAAGTGTATAATATTATCTGAGTAAAGAGAAGTGTAGAACAAACAACTTCCAAAACTATAGAAATGACAGGAACATTTGACTGCCTCGACAGTCACACAAGGGCCCTCTGCAATGGTGGGGCATCCATCTTTGGCCTACAGACTTAAAATATTGGACAGACTTTTCTGTTTACCAGGAATTTTGAAGGACTGTCCTACCTTGTGTTGGCAAAGTTCAGCATTTGCTTTCTTTTGTGTCCTGCTTGACAAATTTAAACAGCATTCTGTTAGCAGTTGAGGCAAGGGCAGTTTCTTACCCAAACAACTAGGAAGCCACATTGAAAGTGAAATCCATCTGGAGGTTCTTCAATGCTCATTATCTTTTTAATGAGGTAAATTGGTGCTGCCAGGAGCAGACATGTATCACAGCCATGAAAAGCCTTATGCTATTAAAACATTTTAAATGCAATATTTTATAGGTCTTTGAAGTGTTTGAAGATCATGTATTTACCTAAAATACATCTCTGTATGTCCTTGAACACATACCTAATGCGACTATAAGTGTGATTGTTATAGATAACTATTAACCTAAATTTCTTTATTATACTAAATAGCCTTCAAGATTTCAAACTTTATATTTTAAATGAGCTCCATATATACAATATCTTAAACAAGAATAAAAACATATACACAGTATAACAAAAATAGCATTATATTTGTATCAATACACAAAAAAACATACCAATGTAAAATATTTGAGATTGGAAGTTGTTCAGCAGTAGACTCAACCATTTTATCCCATCATTTCTGTACTATAACCCCCTCCTTTTATCTTTAAAAAGTTATCCCTCAATCTTATCTCATTTGTTCAGCTTTTTTTCCTGGCCATTACCAATAACAACTTGTAACCAATCCCCCTAAACAATGAGAAACATCCATAACCCACAGAACCAAAAACCATCCATCCTACCTCTTAGGAATGTGGGTGTCATGTTCTCTAGACTGCTTCCTGTTGTCTGGGGATGATGGAATTTTTAGGGGACCCTGAGAAAATTGGGGTAATGATCAAGTCTCAACTTAGAGCATGGTGCTGGCAGTTGGCTCCTTCCCACAGGTAGCAGCTGGTAGCCGCACCTCTGTATGCCACTGAGCATTTGCTCACCTGAGAGACTCTAGTACTAGGAATCTACATCCAGCTCCTTATCTAGAACTTAGCTTTTTCAGTTCTCATAGTTCATAGGTGTTGCAATTCAGTGAGACTGCTTAATTGCTTCATTTGCTTGCTAGCTTGTATAATGTTTTTGGGATCATGGAAGCTAGACTGCAGGAAATAGGCTTTCATGTGAGATCCAGCTCAAACCATCCAAGTCCTGTGTCATAAGTGTGCAGTGTGATCCGCAAGAGTGGCCCCTCCTCAACCCATAACAGTTAACCAAATTTTTATCAATAATATATTTTGTTTGCGAGTCATTGGGACTGCCCTGACCACCTATTTCAAAAGGAGGATTATTATGCCTGGTACTATGGATTTTGTGAGGAGTATTGTTGTATATAATATAGTATTATTGTATATAATATATTTATCATTTTCTATTATTTATTGTATATAATTTTAGGTCAACATAAAATAATGTTTCCTTGAGACATTATCAAAAAAATGTGCCCAAAAAGGAAATTAAGTTTTGGATAATCTATTCAAATTTTTAAGGATTTTTTGTTTGTTTTTCAAGACACGTTTCTCTATAGCTTTGGAGCCTGTCCTGGAACTTACTCTGTAGACCAGGCTGACCTCATACTCACAGAGATCCACCTGTCTCTGCCTCCGAAGTTCTGGGATGAAAGGTGTGGACTGCCACTACCTGTCCTAATGATTTATTTTCAAATATGGTTTTATTATGAATTAAGACAAAACAAAAAATCACAAATGACAGGCCAGTTGCTAGATGAAATACATGTAAGTTCATGTACCTATCTGTCACCCTGCATCCCAGTGAGGTAAGGCTATCTGGTGATATCTCCTTTAACACTCTTATCCATCTTTATTTGACCTGAGATCATAATCAGGATTAAAATACCACTGACTTGAATATTTTTGTAGTGTATTTACTAGTAGTTTTCAGAGAAAGGAAATTAGAAACAGAAAACATAAGGAAACTAAATGAAATGGGGTCAGCTAATATTTGAACTAAATGCCCTTCAAACATTCAAATAAGTCCATTTTAGGCTATAGTTAATTTATTTTCTTGAATTTTACATATTTATATATAAATATATTTGAGACAAGTATGTATCATTCAATTTTTTTGTTTTTATTATGAGAGGGAAGTGATTATACTTTTATTTACTACATACTTTTTGACCATATCTGGATTTTATGGGTGCTAATTATGAATATAAAATTCTAGGACAAAAGTCCATGAAGGATAGATGCTTTGTTTCCATAGAATACAATTTTCAAAAGAGCTAAACATTAAACTAAGGGGCAAGATAAATAAAAAAGGTAAATAAAAATGTCAACATAAGACAAATAATTCCTAATTTGTGAAATAAAAAACATACAAGATGAAGATCTTTGTGGTGCTGGCCTGATGTCACACAATAAAACATGAAGAGCACACACATGAAGACTCTTACAGCAGCTCAGCTCCCTGAGTTGTCAGTGAAGTCAGGCATCATCCACACTGAGGAGATGGCTTGTTTGTGTGAAGTGCTGGAGTAGAGGGCGCTGGGCTTCATTTCAACATTCAGAGAACTACTTGACCCTTTACTAAAGAAAATTTAGAAAAATTGAAAATATACTTAGCTCTGACAGAGTCAAGAGCAAGGTGAATTTTGCAAATAAAAGTATATGGATTTACTTGTCTTGTGGAAGATCAGAGAACATCAAATTGCTTTCAATGGTAGCAAATTATGCAATCTTTGAAAATACTAAATTTATGAAAGTTATACCAGGGGCATATAAAAGAAGATGTATTGAACTGTCTTTAGTACCAAAGAACATCTGACATCTAAGTATAGAAAGGATTTATATTTATAAATTTCATCTATGTCCATAATTGTTTATGCTAATGAAAAGAAATACAACTATGTTGAAACCCTCATTATGCCTCCAAATGAATAACCTTTGACATGTATTCTTGTACGTTCAGAAAGCCATCAACTCTGTGCACTATGAAGATAAATATTCTTTTGCTAACTTGCATTCTATTATTGAAGTAAATTTTAATGATTTTGTCTAATATCTACTCATGTCTTAGTTAGGGTTTCTGTTGCTGCAATGAAACACTGAGACCAAAAGTTATGTTGAGGAGGAAGGGGTTTGTTTGGCTTACAACTCCATACCATAGGTCATCAAAGAAGGAAGTCAGGGCAGGAATCTCAAGGCAGGAGTTAATACAGAGGCCATAATGGTGCTGCTTAATGTCTTGTTTCTCATGGCTTGCTCAACCTGCATTCTTGAAATACCTAGGATAACCATCTATGAGATGGTACCACTCACAACTTGCTGGGACTTCCCCTATCAATCACTAATTTAAAATTTTCCCTATAAGCTTTCCTGTAGTCCAATCTTTGGAGACATTTTCTTAATTCACATTCCCTACTGTCATGTGACATTAGCTTGTGTCACATTGGCAGAAAACTACCCAGCACAGCTCCCAATAGTTAAATATCTAAGGTTTGCAAATAATAAAATAAAGTAGAAATCAAAGAATACCAAAAACTGTCATTTTTTCTATTTTCTTGTAGAAATGTGGACCCAGGGAATGGGATGGTGCCCCTCTTATTAAGGGGCCATTTGATCTTTTCCCAGTATGCTGGGTACAACCTTATACAATATAGATTTATTATTCTGGAAGTGAATGTTCCAGAAAAAAAAGGTAAATAGGTCTTTATCTATAGACATTCCATTTTAATTTTCTTAGTTAGCTTCAGTTAAGTTTTATCTGTGTGTGTGTGTGTGTGTGTGTGTGTGTGTGTGTGTGTGTGCGCGTGTGTGTGTGTGTGTGTGTGTTTTAGATTGAACTTTTAAAAGTCTGTGCATAAATAAATAGGACATTTAAAAGTGAGTACATTTAAGGAATATTCCAACCCAAAATGATTTGTTCAACATACAAAATACATGACTTATACAAAGAGAGAGCTGTATGAAAGAGTAAGACATCAAAGTCATGGTTTGAAAACTTTTCAAATGCTAATGAAATAATTTAGTAAAATTTGAAGGAGCTGTCCTTTATGCTGTCTTTCAGTTCCCAAGAGCCAAACAACAACAACCAAAATAAACCAAGAAGATGAAAAATGACACAGGGACACATTGTTGAATGTGCTTCCAGACATTAAAAACTAAATACCCAGCACCCAACTGCCCTCATTCACACACTCACAAACACTCAATTGCTACAATAACATGGCACACTAGAGTGTGTGCTCTACTGTCTGAAGCTGGGTTAGTTAGAAGGCTTCATGAATAGCAATGATGTTATTTATTTAATTTAAGTAATAAGCCATTTGTCATGATTCCCAGATAGGTTCAAGGTTTGTATGTGTCTGTTTCCCTTCCTGGATTGTACAGAACTGAAGTCCTTTCCAGGTTTAAGTAACTCCATAGTCAATATGCTACTAACATCTTTTCCAAATGGACACATAGTTACTTGAGACAGATGTCAAAGATAGATAATATGTTTAAAGTTCACCATAGGGGAAAATGGAGGACTTAAGAACTATCTTATATGAAACAGAGAAGGTATGAAAGTAATTAAAAAGGGCCTTTTAGGTTCCTCTGTCCAATTAAGATGTGACCCATATACCTATCCCTAAACCATGTTTTTTAGGGAAGCATATATGAAGACTTCAAGTATGCATGTGAATAGAAACATTTTGAAATATACATTTTATTTTCTGCTCATTAATCCAATCAAGTAATTTAATTCACTATAAATAGAGTTGTCTTCTTTCTTCACAGTGAAAAATTTAGGCCACAAAGCAAGGTTTCTTCTGTTACTCAGTTATTCACATACTATTTTAAGTCAAGGAATGTGTTATTCCTATTACATGAGAGACAAGAATCAATGGAATGCAGAAGAGATTATAGAACAGTCCAGCCAAGAGGAGGCAATGACAGGGATGAAGCTTCAAGCAGAGAAGGCCTGGGTATACAGATGTGTAAGGAGGTAGTTGTTACATAAATGAGTCTCACTTTTTCTTTGTTCTTGTATTGAAAATAGATTCTTTTCTCATTAAATATATCTTGATTATAGTTTCCCTTCCTTCTACTCCTCTCACTTCCTCTCCACCTTCCCTCCCCTCCTGATCCACTCCTTTTCTCTCTCTCTGTAGATAAGAACAGTCTTCCAAGAGACAACAAATAAACATGACAAAATAAAATATAATAAGATAAAATAAATTATCATGTCAAAGTAGGACAGGGCAACCTAACAGGAGGGAAGAAGTCCTAAGAGCAGGCAAAGGAGTCAGAGACCCTTTGTTCTCATAGTCAGGAGTTCCATAAAAATACTATGCAAATAGCTCCGATATATATATATATATATATATATATATATATATATATATATATATATATACACATACCTATTCTTGCTGCTTCAGTCTCTGTGAACTCATGTGCTCCTTTCTTAGTTAATTCGGAGGGTCTTGATCTCGTCCTGGTGTCCTCTACCCATTCTGGCTCTTAAATCTTTCTGCATCCTCTTCAGCTGAATACCCTGACCTCTGAGGGTAGGGATTAGATAGAGACCTGTAGCTGGGGTTTTCTTCAGTTCTGCCCAGCACCACGGACCCCACAACCACTTATAAAATAATCACTCAGAAACTTATATTAATTCAGGCCTACCATTGACTAGCTCTTACACTTAAACTCAGCCAATTTCTGTTAATCTATATGTCGCCATGTGTTCTGTGACTTTACCTGTTGCTGGTGCTGGGCAGGACTGGAGAAAACTCCAGCTACAGAGACCTCCCATTAGACTCTCTCCCCACATAATGTCTTGCTGTAGCCCTCTGCATCCATTCTCATTTGTTGCTAGAGTAAGCTTCTCTCATGATGACTGGATAAGGCACTGATCTATGAGTATAGCACAATATCATTAGGAAAACTTTTCATTCTCTCCTTTTTGTTTTAGACCCAGAGTGTTTTGTTGGACTTTAGGTCTCTGGGGTATCTAGTCTCTGGTTCTTGCTTTCCCAAGCAGCATCAGGTATGGGTTAGTTTTTGTGGAGTGGGACTGAAGTTAAATCAGACATTAGCTGGTTACTCCCACAAATATTGAGCCACCATTTCCCTAGCATAATTTGCAGGCAGAACACATTGTAGGTCAAAGGTTTTGTGGCTGGATCGAAGCTCAAGTTTCTCTTTTGATAACCTGCAGAATATCTATCTTCCTGGACCAAAGAGTCTGGAACTTATGAGTGAAAGTTCTGTGTATAAACCAGATCAGCTTATTTGTTTTCTTTTTCTTTTTTTTTTACTTTTTTTTATTTATTAAATTTAATTTTACATATCAGCCGCAGATTCCCTTGTTCTCCCTCCTCCTGCCCCCCCACGCCTTCCCTCCATTCCCATCTCCTCCAGGGCAAAGACTCCCCTGAGGATTGAGTTCAACCTGGTAGATTCATTCCAGGAAGGTCCAGTCCCCTCCTCCCAGGCTGAGCCAAGTATCCCTGTATAAGCCCCAGGTTCCAAACAGCCAGCACATGCACTGAGTACAGGACCCGGTCCCATTGCCTGGATGCCTCCCAAACAGATCAATCTAATCAACTGTCTTACTTATCCAGAGGGCCTGATCCAGTTGGGGGCTCCTCAGCTATTTGTTCATAGTTCATGTGTTTCCTTTCATTTGGATATTTGTCCCTGTGCTTTTTCCAATCTTGTTCTCAACAATTCTCGCTCATGCAAACCCTCCTCTTTCTCACTTGCTCAGCTATGTTCATATCAGCATTGTTTGTAATAGCCAGAACCTGGAAACAACCTAGATGCCCTTCAATTGAAGAATGGATAAAGAAAATGTGGTACATATACACAATGGAATACTACTCAGCAGAGAAAAACAATGACATCATGAGGTTTCCATGCAAATGGATGGATCTAGAAAAAAAAATCATTCTGAGTGAGGTAACCCAGACTCAGAAAGACAAACATGGTATGTACTCACTCATAGGAGGATACTAGACGTGAAACAAAGATGACTAGACTGCTACTCACAACTCCAAGGAGGCTACCTAGACAACAGGACCCCAAGAAAGACACAGGGATCACCCAGTGACAGAGAAATGGATGAGATCTACATGGACAACATGGATGTAAGCGGGAGTAATGAAGGGCAAGGGTCGAGGGAAAGAGAGCTTAGGGGAGCAGGAGATCCAACTGGATCAAGAACAGAGAGGGAGAACAAGGAATAAAAGACCATGATAAATGAAGACCACATGAGAATAGGAAGAAGAAAAATGCTAAAGAGGTCCATAGAAATCCAGAAAGATACCCCCACAATAGACTACTGGCAATGCTTGAGAGACAGCTGGAACTGACCTACTCTGGCAATAGGATGGCCAAACATCCTAATTGTCATGCTAGAAACCCCATCCAATGACTGAGCGAACCGGAAGCAGAGATCCACAGCCAGGCCACAGGTGGAGCTCCAGGAGCTTATTTGTTTTCAATGAGTTGTGTGGACATTGTCCTCAGCAATGGGGCCCAGCTGTCAGGTTTTTTGTTTGTTTGTTTGTTTTTGTTTTTTGTTTTTTGTTTTTAGAGCAACTCTTACCTTAGCAATAGTCTGGGTTGTTTGGCAATTTTCATGGGTCTCCCTTGGCCAACAACTCAAATGCAACCCAGTCCCACTAGTGGAAGCCTCACATGGTAACATGAGATGGCCTGTTAAGATACCATATTCCCCCATTACTAGGAGTCCTCATTAGGATCACCTTCATAGATTCCAGGTATTTCCCATTGTAACAGGGTTCTTCACCCAGCCCCCCATTCTAGCTGTCTCTCCCTGCACTCTCTTCCTCTACCCCATATCACTCCCATATGATCCCTCAGCTCCTTTTGCCATATGCCTCCAGTCTGCCCATAAAATCCACTGTACTTCTCCTTTCCATAATAAGGAGATAATGTGTCCTTCATAGAATCCTCCTCTTCACATAACTTCTCAGAATCTACAGATTATAGCTTGGTTATCATTAATTGATGGCTAGTATCACCTTGTAAGTGAATACATATTATGTTTATCTTGCTGTATTTGGGTTATCTCACTCAGGGTGATTTTTTTCTACTATATCCATGTACTTACAAATTTTATGATGACGTTCTTAAACAACTGAAAAAATAATTTGTGGTGGTATTGTGTTCCCCAAAATATTGTGCACCCTAATAAACTTATCTGGGGTCATAGAACAGAACAGCCACTAGATATAGAGGCCAGAAAATGGTAGCACACACGCCTTTAATCCTAGCATTTCAGAGGCAGAAATCCGTCTGGATCTCTGTGAGTTCAAGGCCACACTAGAAACAGTCAAGCATGGTGACTCATGCCTTTAATCCCAGGAAGTGATGGCAGAAAGCAGAAAGGTATATAAGGCATGAAGACCAGGAACTAGAGCTGATTAAACTTCGAGGTTTTTGAGCAGGAGTTCAGCTGAGATTTATTCTGGATGAGGACTCAGAGGCTTCTAGTCTGAGGAAACAGGATCAGCTGAGGAATTGGCAAGGTAAGGTGGCTGTGGCTTGTTCTGCTTCTCTGATCTTCCAGCATTCACCACAATAACTGGCCATAGGTTTGATTTAATTAATAAGACCTTTTAAGATTCCTGCTATAATACTTCATTCTATAAATGTAACGTATTTTCTTTATTCATCTTTCTGCTCAGAGACATCTAGGTTGTTTCCAGTTTCTGTCTGTTATAAATAAAGTTGCATTGAACATGGTGGAACAAATGTCTTTGTAGAAGAATAGAATGCCCTTTGGGTATATGCCCAAGAGTGGTGTAACTTGATCTTGAGGTAGATCAATTCCCAACTTTCTGAGAAACTATCATATTGATTCCCATGGTGGCTGTTCAAGTTTGCACTCCTACCAACAATGGAGAAGTGTTCCCTTTGCTCCACATTTTCACAGACATGAGATATTACTTTTGGTTTTTATCTTAGCCTTTCTGATAAGTTGAAGATGGAATCTCAGAGTAATTTTGATTTCCATTTCCCTGTTGACTAATGATATTGTGGCAGTTTTAAAGAAAATGGCCTCCAAAGGGAGTGGCACTATTAGGAAGTGTGGCATTGTTGGAGTAGTGTGTCTTTGTTGGAGAAAGTGTGTCACCATGGGAGATGGGCTTAGAGGTATCCTATGCTCAGTTTACATTCAATGCAGTACACGGTAGCTTCCACTGCTTGCAGAGCAAGATGTAGAACTCTCAGCATGCTGTCTGCCTGCACACCACCATGAAGATAATGGACTAAAACTCTGAAACTGTAAGTCAGCCCCAGTTATTGTTTTCTTTTATAAGAATTGCCATGGTCATGGTTTCTCTTCACAGTAATAGAAACCCTAAATAAGACAAATACTGAACATTTCTTTGTTTCTCAACTATTTTGAGTTTCTGCTATTGAGAAGTCTTTGTTTAGATCTATATCATATTTTAATTGGGTTATTTGTTTTTTGATATCTAGTTTCTTTGGTTCTTTATATAATTTGAATATTCATTATCTATTGCATGTGTAGTTGGTAAAACAATCTTTTCCCATTATATAGGCTCCCATTTTATTCAGTTGGTGGTGTTCTTTGCCTTACAGAACTGAGCAAGAATCAGACATAATATTATACAAGCAAGTCCACTTGAAGGACGAAAAAAGTTGAAAAGTTTGTTTTTGAAGAGGGAAAGAAAGATTGAGAGTGTGTTGAATATATTAGATGGAATATTTATAGGTAATCTGAATCTGATCTATATGTCTAAAAAACTGACAATGAATTTATTGAAAGTATAATCCACATGTATTGTTTTTCTTCTCCAATTTTTAATGCATCGTTCCAAATTTTTGGTGAGAAGTAAAAGACTGATGTTTGCATTGATAACAATGCTTGACCTTTGTATAATAGCAAAATGAACAGCAAGATATCAAAAATAAAGATATAAACCTCTTGCTTCTCAACTATAGAAAGGTAAATAAGATAGAAAATAGTGTGCATCATAAACTTAAAGATAGAAATTATAAGATAAATCTAATAGATGATGAAGATTAATTTAAAAAAATCCATCATCCCTTCCTGATAAAAACTGAAAAAGCTAGGAATGAAGTAGAAATATGTTAACCAATAAAGATTATTTATACCAACACATAACCAATGTCATCCTACATGAAGAAAAGCCTTTAATTTGGTAACAAAACAGGGATGGCCTATATTTTCATTTCCATTCACTATAATACTTGAAGTCTTAGTTATAGTAATAAGATATGAAAAATAATTAAAGAGATACAGAAAGAAAATGAAGTCTAAGTATCCTTATTTGTAGGTGATGTGATTCTCTATATAATAGATCATAATGACTTCAATAAATACTTTTTAAGTTTATAAATACAGTAAATTGACACATTACAAAAATCACTGTTCTTCTTTTGTATACCAATAATTAACATACTGAGAAAAAAATCAGGCAAACAAACACATTTCTAATCCTTCAAACAAACAAACAAATAACAAAACAAGCAGAAGCAAAATCCTGGGCCTAAACTTAAATAAGGAGGTTAAAAATCACTACAATGAATTATTCAAATATTAAAGAAACAGAGGAAGAAATTAGAAGATTCAAAGTTTTATCATAATCTTGGATTACAAGAATAATCACTGTAGAATGTCACCCTACCAAAAGCAATCTACAGATTTAATGGACTCCATACAAACTCTAATGGAAATAATAATAAATAAAATCTTAAAATTCATACAAAACTGCAAAAGTCCACAGGTAGCAAAATCAATAGTTAGTAAAATGAGTAAAACTGGGAGTATATCATATCTTATTCAACTTATAATAAAGAACTACTATACTAAAAGCTGCATAGTTCTGCTCCAAAGAAAGACACATAGAATATCAGGGTAAATAAAACAAATAAAAATAATTATACTCCATTCCTCTTTATGTGCATAGATACAAAAAAATATAATTCTCAGTAAAATACTTGCAAACCAAATTCAAGAACAAATCAAAAGGATTATCTACCCTGAACAAGTAGTCTTCATTCTAGAGATGCAAGAATGATTCGACATATGTAAATCAATAAATAGAGTACACCATATAAATAGAGTACACCTGAGAGAAAAAACACATAAACATTTCATCACATTTGGACAATACCTTTGAAAATATCTACTACCTCATCATGATGAAAGTCCTGAAGATATTAAGTATACAAGGGACATATCTAAACATAATAAAGGCAGTTTAGAGTAAACCTATAGTCAACATCAAATTAAATGGACAGAACCTCAACGCAATTCCACTAAAACCAGAAACAAGACAAGGTTGTCCACTCCTTCCATACCTATTCAATATAGTGCTTGAAATCTTAGATAGAACAAGAAGTCAACTGAAGGAGTTCAATGGGATGCAAATAGGAAAGTAAGAAGTCAAAGTTTCTTTATTTTCAGATGATATGTTAGTATACACGAGTGATCCCACAAAGTCCACTGGTAAAGACCTACAAGTGATAAACACTTTCAGCAAAGTAGGTGGATACAAAACTATCTCAAAAAATCAGTAGCCCTCCTATGGGCATTGCAAATGGACTGAGAAAGAAATTAGGGAAACAACAACTTTCACAATAGATTACAATAATAAAAAATATCCTGGGGGTAACTCTAAACAACCAAGTGAAAGACTTGTTAATAAAATCTTAAGCCATTCAAGGAAGAAACTGAAGAAGATATCAGAAGATGGAAAGATCTTCTATCCTCATGGATAGGTAGAATTAGCACAGTAAAAATGGTCACCTTACCAAAAGCAATCTACAGATTTTATTCAATCCCTATCAAATCTCAACACAATTCTTCACAGATCTTCAGATTTTTTTCTTCACATTTTTCAAATTTATATGAAAAAAAAAACCCAGGAAAGCTTAAATAATCCTGAACAATAACAGAACTTCTGGAGATATTACCACTGCTGATTTTGAGTTGTGCTACAAAGCTATAGTAATAAAACCCTCATGGTATTGACATAAAAAGAGACAC
Organism: Peromyscus aztecus; assembly: GCA_902168405.1. Classification (NCBI taxonomy): domain Eukaryota; kingdom Metazoa; phylum Chordata; class Mammalia; order Rodentia; family Cricetidae; genus Peromyscus; species Peromyscus aztecus. The sequence continues at coordinate 27,258 of CABHPQ010162932.1, read as the reverse complement.
ATTGATCAAAGGAATTGAACTGAAGGCCCAGACATTAATTCACACTCCTATGGACATCTGGTTTTTTGATAAAGAAGCGAGAAATACACAAAGGGAAAAAAAGGCAGCACAGTCAACAAATAAAGCTGGTCAAAGTGTGTGTCCTCATGAAGAAGAATTCAACTAAATCCATATTTATCACTCTGAACAAAACTCAAGCCCAAGTGGATCAAAGACCTCAACATAAAACAAGATACACTGAGTCTGATAGATGAGAAACTGAAAAATAGCCTATAATTTATTGGCACAGGAGAAGACTTCCTGAACAGAACACCATTAGCATGTGCACTAAGACCAACAAGTAAATAAAGGGACCTCATGAAACTGAAAAACTACTATATGGCAAATGACACCATCATTTGAACAAAATAGCACCTTACAGAATGAGAAAATATATTTACCAACTCTACATCTGATAGAAGATCAATATCAAAAATTATATAAAGAACTTAAGAAACTAGATATGAACAAAACAAAAAAATCCAGATAAAAAATAGATTTCAGATATAAGCAGAGAATTCTCCGAAGTAGAAGCTCAAGTATTTCAGAAACACTTGAAGAACTGTTTAATATCCTTAGTCATCAAGGAATTTCAAATCCAAACTTCTTTGAAATTTCATCTCATATTCCCATTAAGACTAAGGTCAATATAACAAGTGACAGCCTATGCTGGCAAGGATGAGGAATAAGAAAAATTCTCATCTTTGACTGTGGAAGTGCAAACATGTTCAGTCACTATATAAATCAGTGTGTCAATTCCTCAAGAAGATGAGAATTGGTCTACCTAAAGACCCTCTTGGGCATACCCAAAGGAAGGTTCATCCTACCAAAGACACAATTGCTCAACCATGTTCATTGCTGCTGTATTCATAATAGCCAGAAATTGGAAGCAACCTACGTGTCTCCCAGCAGAAGAATGCATAAAAAAAAATGTGTTCCATTTACACAATGGAGTATTATTCAGTCACTGACAAAAATAAAGTAATGATATTCACAAGTATGATATGAGAATAAAAATCACTCAAGTGAGGTAACCAAACCCCAGAAAACCAAATATGGCATGTATTCACTTTTATCTGTATATTAGCTGTTAAGTCAAGGATAATCAGACTACAGTGCATTGAATCACAGAGTTAAGTATAGAGTAAGGAAGCAGTGGGTGGGGGTAAGTAGATCTCCCTAGGAGAGGGAAATAGGTTAGTAAAGGATAGCTGCAGGAGATGGAATGGATGGATCAAGGGGAAGGGGGTGGGCAAGGTGGACAAGGGAGGGAATTTGGGGCAAGATAGCTACAATTAAGGGCCGTATGAGGTTTCATGCTGATCCCTAGTACAGTAGAAGCTTCCAAAAATAAGTACATATATGAAGGCAATCTAAATAAAATCCTCAAGTAATGGGCAGACAGAGTCCCAGCTGGCCATCTCTTATCACTAAATAAAAATTCCAGTACTAGGATTAATTTATATCTAATTGAGATGTTGGAAAAAATGATCTTATAGGAATCTCCAAACAAACCACATAGTTTCAAAAACTACAGGTTGCTCTCCAAAACTGTCAAGGCTCCATTTCTGAAGACAACACCTACACCACTCCTGAACATGGAGAAGTTGAGCTGGTACATAAAAACTTCAGCCCTGTGTGCTAGAGTCTTTGGTTCAGGAAGCTACTCTGCATACCAACAAAACAGACATTTAAACATCAACTCACCCTTTGATCTACAATGCTGTTCTGCCTGCAAGGCATGCTAGTGCAGTGGCTTGTGGGAAAAACCAACCAATGTCTGATTTAACTTAAGGTCCACTTCATGACAATACCTGACACTGCTTGGATAACCAATATCCTGCAACTAGATGGCAAAAGGACCTAGGGTGAAACTAAATACTATTATTCTAAAAATGAGTAAATAAATAAATGTAGCATTAAAATGATTCCTAATGACATATTGCTTTACTCACAGATCAGTGCCCTGCTCAGCCATCATCAGAGAGCCTTGCTTCTGCAGCAGATGAGAATAAATAGAGTTTCACAGCCAGACCTTCTGTAGAGAGTGACAGACCTTGGAATACTCAACCCTAATGGGATGCCTCCATCCAATACCTCCATTGAGTGCTCAGGCAATTGCAGGGAAGTAGAGGTAGAAAGAATTTAAGAGCCAGAGGGGAGAGATTACCAAGAAAACAAGGCCATCTAGAGCAACATGATTGATGAACATAGGAAGGCCTAGAGACAGAGGCAGCAGGCACATGACTTACATGGGTCTGCACCAGATGGGGCTCTAGAGCACAAATGAGATATTTACATATATATGCCCTATCTCTAACCAAGACACAATAGCCAGTTGATAACCACTTATCTCTAACCAAGAAGCAATAGCCAATTGATAACCACATGCAAATAAAATTTAGTGTCCTCCAAGGGATTCTCACTGGAGAAACAAACTAATATTAAAGGGTATGCTGTGTGACCAGTAGTAGATAGCCAACAGAAAAAAAAAATCAGTGGCATCATTGGAGGTTCATTGCCTTACCATGTCATGGAAGGGTTTTTCCTATCCTTTAAAAAAAAGTTTGGATTTTCCTTTTTTTCTCTTTTTCCATTTAATTCCAACTATGTATATACATACATGTATATGTATATATTTAGTTTGTTAGTTACATAGTTATATTTTACACACACACATACACACATAAACAAACACACAAAGGATCCGTAGGTTAAAAAGAGAGTCCTTTGTGTATATGTTGTGGCTTCCAGTTTAGTGTTTTTATGGGAACTTTAAGTGTACAAATCAGTGGGTCTCTTTTTTCTCCCTCTCTTTGGGTCTTTCCTCTCTTATTGTTTTGTTCAATTATGATGTGTTAGGTTTTGTTTTATCTTATTATATTTAATTTTATTATATTTTATTTGTATCCCCTAGAAGCCTATTTGTTTCCTAAGATTAACAGAAAAGGGGTGGACTTGAGCAGAAAAGGAGGTGGGAAAGAACTGGGAGGAGTAGCAGAAAGGGATTCCATAATCAGGATATACATGTGAGGGAAAAAATACATTTCAGTAAAAGGCATAAAAGGTAAAATGGCTGAAAGAATAAAATATAAACCTTAAACAACAACAAAGAATGCAGTTTAACAGTGGTACCATGCATGGGTAGAAGAAACTGCTCCCAGGAGTCAGGTGTTATTAAATAAAACCCCTTGTCTCTGCTACCTGTCTATGAGTTGTTGGCCCCGAGAACCTGACACCATCATAAGCAATTGACGCAGTTGACAACTAGACCTAGATGATAAAACTTTATTCTTTAAAACAGCAGATGCTCAACTCACAGTACTAGAAATATCAACAGAGGTTGAGATGGATCCTGACTGCTGATGACTAGCAGTCACTGATGAAAGTTACTATGCCGGTTGTATAAAGCAACCAGCAGTCCTACTGAGAGTCTGACTCTGTGTGCGACACTATCAACCAGTCAGGCATAGAGTGGCTATTAGTGTGAACATGGAAAATCTGTTATGTGGGTAATTAACTGCTTTAAGATTGTAATTGAACCCCATTCCTCAGGAAGTAATCCAGGTTTGGTACTACAAACCTGGTCAAAAGCTGTGACTGGTGACATCATAGGAACTAATGATGAAGGTAAAGTTATTGTGTTGGTAAATAAACATGATGTCCTTATCAAATTAAAATAATTCTGTTTATGTTCTATATGAATGCTGTTGTAAGCCTTGATCAGAGAAATTTCTTTTGAAATTAGAAAAAGTAACTGTAGAGTCGCATACCTATTCAATGTGCTAAGAATAATGACTTTTGAGTGCTCCTCAATAAATGAAACATTTGTGTTACTTTTTTAAAGTATAGAAAACATTGAGGAAGAGCGAACAGAACAAAGGAATGAGGTGAATGGGACAGAATGATATGTAAATGCATGGCAGAAACACTAGTTGACTCACATCAGCTGTGACCACCTGTAGAAGACCAGAACAAGGTTGGGCAGTCACCTCTTGTCAATGACTCTTGTAACACCATCCCTGCCTATTTCTAAGCCATTAATGATTTCTAGGGGAGAGAGACATTTTTCTTCCTTTCAGTAGTGAAGTAGCTACCCACACCTCTGTAATTAATCTCTACCTCTCTTTCTTTAAGCAATACTGATAAAACTTACTGGAACATCAAAAGTAACATAAAGTAGACAGGAAAGTAGAAGGAAAATTAACTGTCAAAAGTGGTGATCCACAGTAGTGGAAGGGCAACTGAGGAAGTAATGGGGGTTAGAATATCATCAAAATATATCTATAAAAATACCATACAAATACCTTGTATACATAATTAATATATGCTAATAAAAAATTAACAAATAAAAGAGAAAAAAATAGGGTGACCCAACAGATATAAAAGAATGGAATAATTTATAATATGGGTATTTAATATAGTACTACATCAGTAGCACCAAATGTATTTGCATTAATATAAATTAACTGAGCTTAAAATTTTAGTATTACAGCATAATTGATGGTTACCAAGTTAGCTCACAGTTGTAGGAGTGTGGAGACAAATAAACTTAACATTGTCCTTTGTCATATGTGAAAAAAAAACACTGACTCAGTTTCCCTATGTGCAACAGATACTAAAGTAGATGTTGGTAAACACAATGAAACTACCTAAACTAATGAGAGGAGAAACAAGTCTGATTTTCTCTCCACCATGCCTGTGGTTATTTTGAAATTCATAGGAAGCCATGAAACAAAGGGTAAATAAGTAGAGAGCAATTATGTGAAAAGCTAACCAATCCCTTCCTGGCTGGAGTGGATTGGGTCTCCTGGTTGCTTCCCTTCTGTTAGCTATTTGGTATAGAGAGAGTTTTTATTTAAGCCAGAATTAACTCGGGACTCACTGAGACTAAGGCAACAATCATGGAGCCTGTATGGGTCTGTGCTAGAGTGACAATCACTGAGCCTGTATGGGTCTGTGCTAGAGTGACAATCACTGAGTCTGTATGGGTCTGTGCTAGAGTGACAATCACAGAGCCTGTATGAGTCTGCTCTAGAGTGACAATTACTGAGCCTGTATGGGTCTGCGCTACAGTGACAATTATTGAGCCTGTATGGGTCTGCTCTAGAGTGACAATCACTGAGCCTGTATGGGTTTGTGCTAGGTCCTCTGCATGTATATAATGGTTGTTTAGCTTGGGGCTTTTGTGGAACTCCCAGCAATGGGAGTGAGGGTGTCTCTGACTCTTTTGACTCTTCATGGGACCCTTTTGTTCCTACTGGGTTGCCTTGTCCTGTCTTGATATGAGTGTTTGTGCCTAAAATTACTGCATTTTGTTATGCTGTGTTCAGGTGATATCGCTGGGGGAACCTGTTCTTTTCTGAAGGGAATTGGAGGAACAGTGGATCTTGGGGAGAGGGGAGAATGTGGGGAGGGGACTTGGAGGAGTTGAGGAAAGGGAAACTATGGTCAGAATGTATTGTATGAGAGAAGAATAAATACAAAAAAAGGAAAAAAGAAAAATAAAGAGATTTCCTGTTAGGAGAGAAAGGCATGTCAAGTCTGTGGGAGGGTGCTTCTCGGATTTCTCCTTACCTACTCCATTCCTGTGACCCTGTGGAGAAGCCTTTATGCCCAGAGTTTTACCTACCTGATAAACACCAAATTAGCAAATAGGAAAAAAAGTAAAAATTTGATAGACAAAGCAAGAGTTTGAAGTGAACTACCTAATTCCCTGCTGTGTCTCATCATAATAAAATAAGAAAATGGCAACTAACTTTCTCCCTGAATACTTCATAAATGATAACTCATTAAAATTCCAGTGGTCTCAAGTATATAGACAATCTCTGTGCATAACTAGAACTTATCACCTGACATGTAGATTCCAAAACAGTGTTTCTTCCTACGGTCTCACTGTAATTTACACATTCATAATATAAACCAATATTGTTTTATATATTTTAATGAAGAGAGAGAAAGAAAAGTCCACATAATTGTATCATCCACTGATCTTTGTTCCATGCAGGTCACATAAATGCAAAGCTTTTATTCCCAGGCTATCTCTATGATAACTTAATAAAGGTTATTATTTGTGAAATCAGTTAGAAAATAACTTGTTTGACCATATGGTGCTTAATACTTTGCTCCCTGAGGAAGAAGAAAAATAGTATGTTTTTCCTTTAACTATTCTTTGGAATGACTTGCAAATTTTCTAAAGTTGCTGACTACCGACATTATAGTTCCCTAAAGTAACTGAGTTCTCTTATTTAGAATTTTTAGTTTAATATTATCTGTGGGGCTTCACTTATTTTTTTTTCAGTCAACTTATCATTTTGCCATTGCATTTCCAAGACAGTGCATTTCATCTGTGTAAAGTACAAATTTTAACTACAGATTGTGCTTTTCTGTAGTATTAATAACTAAATAAGAATCCACATTTTTACTTTGATCTATATGTATATCATTATTTACATCAATCTGTCTGGGGTCCTGGAGAGGTACTCTATGTGAAACTGAAGGGACTTGTGCTCTATGTTTATTTCTCTAGTGGTGACAAGATGCCTGAGACACATTCCGTATTGTTGTCCAAGATTCACCCAAAGAATAATACTGGAGAAATAAATATATGGGGCTTAAATATGAATAAACCACATGCTAATGAACACTGAATTGATTATATAGTTTATAATATGAATTACAACATTTACTTATGTTAGAAAAGTTAGCAAGCTTAAAGTATTTTTCCTGATAACTTTTCTTCTATAAATAAGTAAATAAATATTACCAATTTAAGAGCCACCTCAAGCCACAAATAATATGTAATCTAATATTCAAATTACTAGAACTAGATCACATTTCTAAGTTGAGAAGAGGAATTTGGTGTCATAAAAGAAGCACTATGAATTTGGACCATTTGCACCATTTGGTCCATCACCACCAGCCTTTGCACATGTGTGTGTATGTGAATGTTCACAGCTTGAGGAGTAAGCCATTGTCTATCTGCTTCCTTCCCAGTTAAGAAAACATAGTATAGGTTGACATTTAGGAAATAATACAGTAATAAGACTTGAAAAGGTCTGATGCCACGATCGGTAATTTACAACAATTCCAAATTGAAACCATAAGCATCATAGATAAGAAGGAGGAGGAGGAGGAGGAGGAGGAGGAGGAGGAGGAGAAGGGGAAGGGGAAGAGGAAGAGGAAGAGGAAGAGGAAGAGGAAGAAGACTAGCATATGGTGATATTTTATTTGTACTAAAATGTGATTTGTATGTTAATAAATAAAGTTGCCTGGGGGTCAGAGCTATTAGAGCCATAGCAAAAGCTGGGCGGTGGTGGTGCATGCCTTTAATCCCAGCACTTGGTAGGCAGAGCTAGGTAGATCTCTGTGTGTTCAAGGATACAGCCAGCATTGGAGACAGATGCCTTTAATCTCAATACCAACCATAGAAGACCTGGAGGTCTGTACAGACAGGCAGTGATGAGGTGGTCATGTGGTTGGGTTTACAACCAATGAGAAGGCAAAACAGAAGGTCTATATAAAGACAAACACACAGGAAGTAGGTCTCTCTTGGCTGAAGAGGATCGCTGAAACAGGAAGGGTAAGGCTCTTAGCTCTGACCTCTTGGGCTTTTATCTTTACATTGGCTCTGTGTTTAATAAGACGGTTACTTCTACACTAGTATGCATGACATATGACATAGAGGACATTTCCAAGCTCTAGAAGAGAAATATTCTATGATCTTGAATTTATTTTCATTTTGAATAAAAGAATAAGCAAGAAATATTCAATGATGTGTAATAATAAATATTGAAATATATTTCCCATGCTGGCCATTGTTTCTGATACTTAGGATATTTTATGGTTCTTTCTACCTATTTTCATCATCTCCTGAAATCTTCATTTGTACATTTACTTACTGCTTCTGCTGTATACTTCATGAGTATCCTTTGCATAAGAATATCTAAAACCATTCAATTTCCATTTATTCTTTTGCCTCAATAATCATTATTTATCATATCCATTTGTTAACATTTAAAAAGTTTTCATGTTCACATAAAACTACAGTATATAAGTAAGGGTGTTAAAATATTACTAGATTTATCAGTATATTTGTATGTGAGTCTATGTGTCAGAGACCAAGAGTCAAACACATACATACAGAGAGACAGAGAGGGAAGGAGGGAGAAACATACAGTTATACAGAGAGAGAGAGAGAGAGAGAGGGAAAGAGAGAGAATGAACAGACACTAATGCAAGGGTAGGGAGGTTAGAGGATAGCTGTCATAGTCAATTCTTTCTACACACTGAGGAAACTGGGGATCACCAGGATTGGCTCAAGCACTATTACCTCTGAGCCATCTCATTGGTCCATAAGCAAGGCTTTTATAGAAGAATGCAATAGGCTGTATTAACATAATTAACATATTTTATATATTCTGTTTCTTCTCACATATTACTAAGAACTCAGGAAATTGAAGGCTCTATGGCCAGTTGATAACTACTGGAACTTGAAAACCTGCAGGTAAATCTGAAACATAATTATTTTATGGAGGAGAAATATTAGAGAAGTGTAACAGTATAAATGACAAATTGTTTGGTAACAATCTATAGTTAACTCCTGGATTACATGTCTCCCCTCCCTAGAATTTAGTATGCATCGATATCTTTAGTTACATCTGGCTCTTCTTGATACCTGATAAATCCAGTTCTTCTGCATTTAACTTGGAAAGTTTGAGAAATTTACTTGTCCTTAACTTCCTCACACAAAACAAAACAAAACAACAACAAAATAACCCAACAACAAAAAAAGAAAACATTTTTTCAAATAGAAAACCCTCTTCTAAACATTTATTATTGTTTTTAATTGTTTATCTTTGATTGGCAACCTCTGATATGGTGGGCCTGGAACTGTAGATTATTATTTCTGTCGAGAAGCTCTCAGCCAGGTGTTCTGGTATTGGCACTGAGAGCACAACCTGTTTTTCTCCCATGGTCTCAGGCGCTGCCCATTGAATTCTTGCCAATTAGTCAATAGATGTTCAGTAAAATAGATGCTTTACACAAATGAATGTATTTTAGCTAAAAGGTAATCTCAATTTACCATTTTGTTTATAAACTTCATGACCTATCAAATGGCTTCAGGTAGCTGCATTTTTTAAATTTTTCATTTTTTATTTTTATTTATTTATTTATTTATTTATTTATAGTAAATTCCTTCAGATTTTTTTCTGTGTTTTTGGTTTTGTATTATTGGCAGAGTAGTTATATATTTGTATTCTGAGTAGATATTTATAAATATGATGTTAAGGTGTGCACTGAAATTTATGTTAACCTTTACAAGGTGATGGTGGAGATGATGATGAGGAGGAGGATGGCAATGGCAATGGTGGTGGTGAGTGTAGAGGTATTGATAATGAGGATGGTGGTGGTGGTGGTGATAGAACTGCTGATGAGGAGGACAAAGGCAGTGGTGATGACGGTGATGATGGCTTTGCAGTGCAGGTGTCTTAATATAGAACTTGAATATAATATGTAAGTACTTTACCACCTAGATACAGCCTGACCTTAAATACTTTGTTTTCTCATCTCTCAAATTGTTACTACATTTCCTTTTTTGATTTCTATCTTAGTTATAACTCTTAAGATATTGTCAATAATTCCCAATGAGGTGAAAAATTCAAAGAAGGGGTTTACTTAAACATGCACATATACACACAAACACACTGATACACATATAAGACACATGTTGACTAATCTGTTTTGGCGATTGCCGAATTTTCAAAGCAGTGAGTATGGTTGCAGAAAATATGTTTTTATAATGATAGAGTGGTCTTCTCAGAATTCTTAGTATTGTGGAAACATGAAGACTCTTTTTCTACTGCTTTTCTTCAATCCATTTCACAGACAATTCATTCTCAGAAGAATGAATTACATTGATGGACAATATATTCAAAGACCAGATAACCCAGACAACTTGAAACTGACTGACTTGTAGAACAGCTTTAACATTTAGTAGATTTATTGATATTAAAATCCTCAGAGACCTGAACAAGCATGTGGTTGTGATTTGAATATAAGTTTGTGACATCTTTGAGAAAAGTAAGTTATATTGTATTCTGCCAGTGTAATGATACAAAATGTATAGCTAAACCATTGACTGTCCACATCTCCAAAACATAAACTCAATAAAAAAAATTTAGGCTGAAATATTGATTTAGTTGTTTGCTAAAAATGAAACTAAAGGCTAAACCAAATAACATTTTTATACTACTTTGGACAGTAGACTTCATATATATGTATGAAATATATATATATATATATATATATATGGAATATACTTGTAATATATATGAAAGTCAAACAAAAATGTATTTAAGCCAATTGAAGCAAAACACCTTAATCACATGTGCAGCAAAATAACTAAACCTAATACTAATGCAAAATAGTTTAAAATTTCATGATATAAGAACCAGAAATTCCACACTTGTTTTATTAACTGATGAATGACTTATATTTACCTTTGTGTTTTCTGATCTTTTTAAAAATCAGGCTCTTAGGAGACTTTTGACATAAATTTAGTGAGGGGACTTTAAATCATTATTTATTGTATGATATTTTATTTTATTTTAAATTAGTTTTATCACATCCATTTCCCATCACTAGAATTATATACCAACATTACTTGAATCATATACCAACACATTTATGTAAGAGTAAAACCTTTTCCTAATTGCTAAGGTAATGCTAGGTCTTTTTTTAATCATTTTTATTTAAATGTGATAGGCAACAGAGCTGAACACCTTAAATTTTAACATTAATAATCTGTCAGTCTCTATAAGGAACACACTGCTCAATTTTATTATGGTTTCAGTTAAGTTATAGGGAGAGAAATCTCATTTATTTAAACTCTGTATCTAGTCACTGTTTATACAATTTTAAATATTTGTCTTTCTGAAGCAAAAGCTTACCTACTACTCTCATGGAGGATTAATATTTGGAGAAGATTTTTATGAAGACAGATATAAAAATTTAGAATTAATTTCCTTGGTTACTACATTCTGAATAGGGTTAAGCTTTCCCTTTCCTAGGCAAATATAAAACCTCTAGTGTTCAGATAATAGATATTTACTTGTATAATTATTGCTGATAGTTAGGAAGATTTAATACTAACTTACTATGTTTTTTGAGCTAAATTTCAATGGAGTTATCTCATCATCATCATCATCATCATCACCATCATCATCATCATCACCATCACCACCATCATCTCTGCTATGCGCACCACTAATTCTATTAACCTTAAGGGAGAGTAAAAGCACCATTTCAGTACCTGGAGACTTCATTCCAGGATTTGATTGAATCCATCATGTGGAAAAAGAGAATCTCAACGTGGGACTTAAGTTTTGTGCAGTTCAAGTAAATGAAAAGGCCCTAGGCCTGACACTAATCTTTTGAAGTTACAGATTTCTTATTTGGCAGCCTAAACTGCTTAGTTTATTCAGCCCTGGTTATAAAATAAGCCCTGGTCTGAATTCTAATACGAGAATCTGACCTATTGTATTTTACCAATGAAACAATAGGGATTGTTTAGTGTAGATTTTATATTTTAATTAAAATTAGTGAAAACAAATCAATTTTGTATGACTTACATCATTCCCTCCAAATTTTGCTTTCTCTTGTTACACAATTAAAATGTTTTTATATTGTTTGACAGTTTCATATATTTACATAATGAATTTTATTCATTTTCATTCCCCATTTCCCCCTTTTTCTCCCCTCTTCCTCTGAAATATATTTTTCCCAGCAAGGTTCTTACAGAGCCTTGATGGGTGAGAGGTAATTTACTGAAGCAAAGTAACTTATCAGTTGCTTTACCACTAAATGAAATGACACTGTGTTCCCCAGCAGCTATTTTAACAATCAGTAATCTCTCAGGAAGGGATGAGGTTTTTGGGAGCTCTTCTCCCTTGCATGAGGAAGTGTCCCACCCAACTAAAATATAATTTGGACTTGCTTGAAACAATCAACAAATCAGTAATAAGCACAATATCCAGAGATGGCTGTCCTATATTTGTCATGTATTTAAGTTGTTATGTGGTTTAACTTTTTTATTATTCAGGTGTTATTGTCAAGTGATGTTGATGGATCCTAATGGCTCCCTCAGGGAGGAGGGTAAGAAGGCATGGTGTCAATGGCACAGACACCAGGAGTTAGTTGAAGGCAAACAACAAACTCCCTTATTTAATAATGGGGGAGGCATTATATACCCTCTACCCAACACCCAGTCTTTATTGCAATCTGGTGGCATTGCATGGTCATCACTCATTGGCTGGACATGATCAGGAACTCTGACAGTGATCATGAACTCTAACAGCGACCAGGAAATCTGACAGCACCTGTTGCTAGGACCAAAGGCAGACTCCAGGTTGACTCATAAGGAAGTGTGTTATGTCCGTGCATTGGCAACTGGTCTGAGCCAATTTTCTCAACCCTATGGGCCTGTCCTACTACAAAGTGGGGCCATGGAAATGTTGTAGAAGTTGGAAAAATAAATTAAGAAAAAACATTTGGGTCAACAATTTGAGTAAAATATAAAGAATTCTCTAAAAAAATTCTATAATATCTAAATTACACAAACTGTGGAATAATTATTTGATATATCTTTAGTGTGATAATTTGAGCTAGGTCAGAATGAGATTGTCAACTTAATTTGGTATCACTGAACTACAGAATATCCACTTAGATTATTTAATTTTACTTTCATTTTATACAAAGAAAGAAACAAGTGAGTCCCAAAGAGTCAAGGTCCTATGGTTTTAGTATGAGAAGGAAGCATATAGCACTTCAAGGACCTTTCCTGTAAATGGATGGTTCTCTCTCATCCAGCAGTTCTCAAATAACCACTCAGAGGCTTAATATTAATTGTGAATGCTCAGTCAATAGCTCAGGTTTATTACTATCTCTTACACTTAAATTAGCCCATAATTCTTATCTATGTTTAGCCACATGACTTGGTACCTTTTCTTAGTAAGGCATTCTCTTCTTGCTTACTCTACATCTGACTGGTGACTCCTGACTCCACCCTTCTCCTTCCCAGTGTTCTCAAATTGGATTTCGCTCCTAACTTTCTGCCCAGCTACCAGTCTGTCAGCTTTCTATTAACCAATGAGAGTAATACACATTCACAGGGTACAGAAGGACATCCCACAGCACTTTCCACATCCTCTTATAGATAGCATCTTGTTCTCATTCCTTACTGTATGATCAGACATAAAATTAGCCCAAAATGCCACCTCAGGTGGATAAGCCTTGTGACACAAACCTCTTGGCCGCAGCAATTTTACTGCTTGTTCCTTCATTTCCCATTCAGAGCTGTGTGTTTCTGCCCTCTAATAATGTGTAGTCTAGGTCTGAGTCTTTGTCTGGAAAACTGATCTTTTACTTAAATTCCTTTTGCAGCAAGATTAAATTCCAGGATTCAGCAGTCATTTGTATTTCCTGAGGAATTCCTAGAGTGCTATGGAGGAGAGATCACCCTAAATAGTTGGAAATTTCAAGTTATTTTTCACCTAAGAGGTTTAGGCCAATCATTTTCTAGAGAGTGGAAGCAATTGTGTACCAAAACCCTGGAGGGGGAAATGTAAGTTAATCTCATAAAGATATATAATGCATATCTGTTTTTTCTATATTTCCTGATATGTAAGAAATAAGATTTCCATTTAGAATTATTCATAAGGAACCACATGTAATAAGTTCCTATGTTCAAACTGAAAGTCAAACTTTGCTTTAGTCTCTACAAATCAATTGGCACAGATTTTCTTTGCTCTCCCTCTCAGTCATCCCAGATCATCTCCAACATCTCCACACTGAAGGAGACAAGTGAACTCATTCATTACTTGAGATCACCTTTTTCTACCCAAACCACATCTCTTACTCTGACATTCCTGTGGCTCTGGCCTCTGACTTCATAAATTGAAATAGATTAGTAAAGATGTATCCTCTAAGGCCCAACAGCCAGTTTGCCTGTCGAGGAAACCCAATGTTCTGTTTTGTCCTATTTTGTCAGGGTTATTGGCTCTCCGTAAAATAAGGAAGACAAAACAGGGCCTTTGATGGGAGAATTAAGAATTCTTTTTATGCTTACAAGATTAAGATTAATATTTAATGAGATAAATAAATACCAAAGCAGTATATCAAAGCAACAGCAACTAACGGAGTAATGGTAAAGTACCTGCATGGGGATTCTCAGCAAGTTTTACAAAGAGAAATCTGCTTTTCAGGAAGAGGCCAACTATAGATGCTACTCAGCAAGCCAAGTTACAGGGAGATTTAATTTTCACGTTAATTTTCCAAATTTAACATTTTATAATCACCCCAGGATAACTCCCCCCATTCCCTACCCAATAAAATAAAGATTTTACCCAATAAAGAATAGATTCTCTAAAGTTGAAAATATGGTTTATACAATGAGTCATAAATCACAGAACCATCAAAACAGGCTTAAATGATTTTCAAACATCATGAAATAAAATAGTTACTACTAATTAATTCCATTAAAATCAAAAAGTTCTGAAGTATCTAACAATTATAAGATTATTACCTCTAATTATCTTTGGTATTCAAATTAGTTGTGAATTGAAAGGAGATGTGAATTTATATAATTAAGTAGCAGACTGTACTCTAAACTTTACCTTAGAAAAACATTTTTTCCTTTTAATATAATAATTTGATGATTATCTAATATATATTTTCAGCAATTTACTTATATAGCTATATTTATTTCATCATCTGTAGAAAGTGAACACGTTTATACCTATATATCCATTGTGATGGCTTTAGGAGGTGACAGGTGATTGCAATCATCCAATTACTTGGAAAACAGTATTTATTTGTGCTCCTTCTGAATTTTGACACAATTTATACTCATTATTCAACATCCTTGAGCCAAATATCTTGTTATTCCTTGTTTCCCCACCTTTTATTTGTTAAAACTCTCAGGTGGTGCTGAGTGTAGGCAGACACTGCCAGAGGCTGAAAGGTTATTGATTTGATAGCTGTTGTTTTTGGAGCAGTGTGAGCTTGGCACTTCCACCGACCTTCTGCAGCCAGCCCTTCTTGGCTCACTGGACAAAGTAAACTCCCAGGCCAATAAGAGAGGCCTGCTGAGTGAAATAAATCACTTGAAATGGCACAAAGGCAAGAGTTCTTTTTCATTTCCTGGTCTTAAAGTGTGTTGATCTTCTTCCACCAAACATGTACTCTACCTTGGGTCTGCAAGTGACAGAAGGCTCTTTAGAGGGTGAAGTAAGGGAATAAATAATCACCCACTTCTATGGGCAAGAAGATAATGCCAAAGAAGAAGAATCCTAAAAGACTGAAGACAATATAAAGAAATATCATAGTATTTCAGGCTTAATGATACACCTTTTAATTTAACTCAAATTCATCTATACTACAGTTAGTAAAGGTATATGATAACTTCTGGAACATCACTTTCCTTTTAAAAGCTGCAGTCAGTAATGTGCATTAAAATGATGAATATCAAAAAATTCAGTTACTCCTATTTAATTTAAATATTTAACATATTACCTTAAATTACTTTATATTTTATTCTGTCCTGAGTGTGATTGCATCATAAATATCTCTAAGTATTTGCTTGTGTTTTTATACTTCCACTCATTGCGAAAATCCTGTGTTTCTTAAAGAGCATACAATCCTGAGCATACAATCATGAATTCAATGGTCAGGACAACTATAAGTAAGACAAATGAATAAATATATAAATTTTATTTTTCATTGGACTATATAAATGTTCCTTCTAACGTTATCGACTGGGGATAACAACTGGTCTATGTCTCAGGTGTTGCAATGGAAGGACTCAACATTTGAAGACAAAAAGAACTGTATGTCTTGGTGGAAGCCAATAGTCCTGATCTTTATTTCCCAGTGATGGAGCAGCACTGATCAACTCCGCAGTGTCTATTCAAAATTCATTGACTAATATCCTACATGGGATTTCAAGGCACTGCAATAAATACTGACACAAGATTATGTAATTGTATTTGGCAATTATTATAAAATCCCTTTATGATATGTGAAGAACTCATTTTATTCTCAACTGTTAATCTTTATTTTTGTTGTTATCTCCAACTCATTGTTGCCAGTCTGAGGATCTCTCCAGACAATTATCTCCTAAGTATTTGGGGAGATAATGTGCTTTATGTTATCCTAAAATAGAAGAAAAAACCACAGACCCTTATAGAATATGTATTTGCATACTAATAACTATATTTATGACATAATTTCATAACCAGAACTCAATGATTTTCAACTGTACTTTGGGGACTGGAGAGGTGGTTCAATGGGTATGTGTTGCAGAGTTCTCTAGTATAACACAAGCTTATGAAACTTTATAATTTGACTCATGGAATATGGAAAGAGAGAAAGCAGAAAATGTACTTGAAAGCAGAAAATGAACTTATGAATAGCCCCACTCTATGTTTTATCTTTAATACATATACTTATACAATTGTTTTATGATACTATTATATATGTAAGTACATGTGCAATGCTTGATGGACATTTCAACATCTTACTTAGCAAAAGATATTCAGTGGCATGGTTGCCTTAAATTGGACCCAATAATATCATTAGTCAGTATTTTCTTCTTTCCTTTATGTTAGAAGTTATCACAATGTAATGACCTCTACAGAAAAAAATTATTCACCAATCTTTCTACCCTGATTTGTTTGATGACTCAACTATTGTCACCATATGAGAACTCAACTTCTCATTCCATCACTAAGATAGACAAACTAGTATAGTTCATCATAGGAGCCTGATATAATAAATACTGGTGATACTGAAACTGATCTTAAGGTCTATAAACTTTTTAAATCTTTTATTTACTTAGGTGAAATCAAATGATGGAATTTTCCTAAGATATAGTTAGCTAAATTTTAGTTGAGCTTAGCCACTCAAGAGAATAGAAAATTGCGAACACACAGGGCAATGTACCCTTGAGAACTGGCAATGTATAGTGATATACAAGTCAGCAAGATCTACACTTTTATATAGAGGCTCAGAGGTTAGCATGTGGGTATGCAAGGAATGGTATATGGCTTATTATAAATCAGATTCAGACATTATATTAGGTCTTTATCTATCCTACTGGTTGAAGCAGTCTCATGCCAACCCTGATTCAAGAGGAGGAAACATAGATACCACTACTCAGTTTCATATGTTCCAAAAATAAAGAACAAAATTTTTCAAAATCACCATAAGTTGTGTTTTGTTTACTTTCCACATGAATGTTTATACTTTCCCACATAACATTCATTTAAATTTTAAGCCCTTTATACTATCATTCTTAAAGACAAGATTCCTTCATATTTATTCATTAAAATTAATATATTAAATTAAAAGGAGAATTATATAAATTTGCATATAGATTGTGATATTTATTAAAACATACATATGCATATATACATCCCCACACTCTTAGACAAATGAACAAACATATATTTTTACATTTATTATTTATAGAGTAGAAAACTTGATATATTGAATAAAATACACAAATTACTAAACTATTGAGTCTTTTACTGACTATATTTACAAGCTATTTAGTCATTCTTAGTTAATAACTCTGCAAAGACATACACTTTTGAAAATTCAGTACTCTAGCAGTAATATAATGATTACAAAATATTTTGAAGGTATTTCATTTTAGATATGAACCTTTTCTTTCATTGATACCTTCTATCTGCTTAAATGATCAAATACTAGAAACCACTTTGCTGTACATGATTTACTTTCTCTTACCCTATTACTTCATTGCTCTCCTTGGGTCTCTCCTATTCTCATACTTGATTTCTAAAATATATACATTAATGGGTCAAATACTGTTGAAAATTTATATTTGCCTGGAATCTCATTTGTAAATAGAACAGCATTTCTCAATTTGTGGGTGGAAGCTCCTTTGGAATCCTCTATTCACAATAGTAGCAAAATTAAAGCCACGAAGTAGCAATAAAAATTATGTTATGGTCAAGGATCACCTCAGTATGAGGAACTGTATTAAAGTGCTGTAGCATTAGGAAGGTTGAGGACCAATGAAATAGGGCTTTGAAATGCAAACAAAGAGGTATTTTCACTGGAAAAGGAAAGGAGCCATAAAGTATCTGCACACAGGGAATAAGGCCGCATGAAGAGAACAGACTATGGTACCATGATTTCAAGGCAAGGACTGTAGGAAGACATCTAAAACAGGATGAGGCAAAAGTTTTCTGTTAGGCTTTATAAGGTTCATAACTTTATAATACTATAATTCAAAATATATATTAGAAATATCACAGACTAGGTTTCTGTTGTTTGAAGTCACCCAATTTGCAGCAATATACTATAACACTCAGATAAAAACCCATTTCTACTCAGAGAAGTACACTGAATTAAAATAACTTTAAATAAATAATAGTATGTATTATATAATTATTTTATAATAGCCAATAAATCCATAACTTTTGATATAACAAAACCAAAAAAACTGTCATAGAAAAAAAAGAGATAGAAAATGAAATATATTGACATAAACAATTGCAACCTTCGCTAATCCAAAGATAATGATGTACAGATGCTATGAAATGAAATGAGATGAGGGGAAATGAAGAAGTAAGGAAGATAGAAAATAACAAAGAAGAAAAGCTGTCACTTGACTGCTGGTCAAAAAGATAATCTTTTGTGAATATTGTGTTAATTTTAAACTCTTATGGAGATGTTAGCTATATACTGGTTTACTCATTGCAGACCATAACTTTGTCTACAATATAAATTAAAATGATTTTCCCTGCCCACATCTTTAAAACAATCATTAATAAAGACACAGATTATTCCAAACTGTGCACTATTCATCTCAGTGAAGGATGGAAACATGCCTCAGATTTAAATATTTGAGAATTCAGTAAAATTTCATCCTAATTTTTCTTTGGGAATATAGGATTAATTATTAAATTTAGTGAATTTTGAACAATTTGAATGCATATAGTGTTAATAGTCTACAGCTACATTTTATAACAGTATAATTTTGTTTCAAATTTATCTTGGCTTTCATTCATTCCACTATAAGCTTATAAGAAAAGATGAGTGCTGTATTTCAAATCCAAATGAACTCCATTTCTGAAAAAGAGTAGGAATTCCTAATAAATACTGAATCAGTACCATATTCAAGATAACAACTTCAAAATACTAATGTGTTACATTTTAATGCAGTAGTAAAACATACTAGAAATGTATTGGTATGAACACAGTATTCAGATTTTGCTTTCTTCATTTATTTCCAATAAAATCTAACTTTTTTCTTGTGAAATTGTACTTGGATTTGTATGAGATGCCATCCCGACAGTATTTGCCCATAAAGCCATCTCTTTCAAGTCTTTAGATTTGCTCATTATTTCAGGGGCTACCCAGTGTCAACTGTCATTCCTAGTGTGGACAAAGGTAGTCCTGGTGGAAGACAGGTAGCTGAGAGTAAAGTATGGACTTGGTTCTTTCTCTGTCTTGTCCCTCCTTCTTCATTAATGGCCTCAGAATAATCCATTTTTCTTCCGTGACCCTACTGGGCAACCCAGAGTGCTATAGATACTGTCCTGAGCATAACTCATGAGTGATTTCCCGTAGCACAGTTAGAAAGCAATGCACAAACTGTTAGCCATATACATGTACTATTCTTTGGATTTTAACTCTGTATGTCAGCCACAATGTAAGTGGGAAATCTCTGTGTACAGACCTCATATTTTCAAAAACCTCATTTTAAAACGTTTATTAATTTAAAACCATTTATTAATGGCCATTGTCACTCTAATTGTCCTGCCTTTATCTACTAAGTTGGTTTCCAAATACAAAGTGTCTTTATTATAATTAAAGTTGATCCTTTGGAGTTAATGATCATGCTTTAGCATCCCATCCAGCTCCAGATCTAAGTAGAACATCCACAGCAGTGGTGGAATCCTTTCACCTAATCACTCTGTGACCCTATGAAATCTTGTTCCTTTTCCCTTGCTTTTCCACACTCTTTCTCTTATCTATCACTTTCTTTTCTCCTCAGTAAACAAACACTGTTGCCATCTGCCCTGTAAACTCATCAGGGTTTCTGTGAAGACAAAATAAGCATCAGTATAGTGTTTTATAAACTGTAAAGAACTTTCACATATTAAAGAATATTAGCACATCATTTTCTATTGCTGTTCTTTATCTGTTCTCCACTCTGACATTTTCTTTCCTATAGTGGTTGTGCAGTTCTGTGTGCAGGTGTGTGTGTGTGTGTGTGTGTGCAATGTGTGTATGAAGAACTAATGGATACATGTGAGTGCATGCATGAGGAAGCCTGAGGACAAGCACATGCATAGGATTCATTTATTCATTCATATGTGTTTATGAAAGGCTGGTTGGCCAATGATTCTGGGGATTTTCCTGTTTCTTTCTGGGAGTATGAGAGTATGCTTTTACATCAAGAAAGTTACTGACAGAGCTATTATTCTAGGCTATCACATTGACTTGGGAAAAGAAAGGTTAATTTTTAAATGCTTTGAATTTTGTCTTACATAATACCTCATTACTTAGTTTATAGGTAAATCTCACATCTGGCTCTAATTCCACCATGTATAGCTGCTATTATTTCACAATTTCAGCTTGCTCTATGCACCATCATCTCTGTCCCATGAGATCTAGAAAGAACCTCATTACTTGTTGCTCAGAGATGGAATTCTGCTTAATGCACTGTCTTCCCTGGTCTGTACTATCCTTGCTTTTGATCCCAAGGTCTAGAATAGTGGTTTTCAACCTTTCTAATGCTGTGACCCTTTAATACAGTTTCTCATATTGTGATAACCCACATCCATAAAATTACTTTCATTGCTACTTCATAACTGTAATTTTTTTACTGTTATATGAATTATAATACAGATATCTGTGTTCTCTAGTAGTCTTAGGTGACCCTCTGACCCCCAAAGTGTCCTGACAAACAGGTTAAGAACCACTGGTCTGAAAGGTTATCAGTTTTTATTCCATTTTTACCATATGTTTATGCTAATTATGAAATAACCATTATTGTTAATTCTCATTTATAAAATATAGTTTAGGTTTTTTTGTCTTTTATAGCAGTTAGAGTTTTATTCCTTGTTATTCATTTTCCTTTAGATACTCTTTGAAGCAGTTGCTGGATTTGCTCAGTTTTTTAGCACAGCTATGACACTCTGCAACCAATGTTGATGGTAGTTAGATGCATATCAAAATTTCAAAAGGGAAAAGAAGTGTTAAGAGAGCTCAGAAGAAAAATACTGATATCAGGTAGGTGTGGTGGTATTGTGTTCCCCAAAATATTATGCACCCTAATAAACTTATCTGGGGTCAGAGACAGAACAGTCACTAAATACAAAGGCTAGAAAATGGTGGCACTCACGCCTTTAATCCTAGCACTCCAGAGGTAGAAATCCCTCTGGATCTCTGTGAGTTCAAGGTCACATTGGAAACAACCAGACATGGTGACACACACCTTTAATCTCAGAAAGCGAGCCTTTAATCCCAGAGAGTGGTGGTAGAAAGCAGAAAGGTATATAAGGCATGAGGACCAGAAACTAGAGGCTTTTAGCTGGTTAAGCTTCAGGCTTTCAAGCAGCAGTTCAGCTGAGAGCCACTGGGATGAGGACAAAGAAGCTTCCAGTCTGAGGAAACAAGATCAGCTGAGAAGTTGGCCAGGTGAGGTTAGCTGTGGCTTGTTCTGTCTCTCTGACCTTCCAGTGTTCACCCCAATACTTGACTCTAGGTTTGATTTTATTAATAAGAACTTTTTAAGATTCCTGCTAAAGGTAGGTATTAGCAAGAGCAGGAAACTGCTACCCTCCTGTGGGCTAAAGAAATAATGAGCACAGTGTCTACACTGCTATAGTTGCTATCATCATCAAAACACTGAACAATGTGTTAGGTACCACATTGCAAAATAGTCATTAAATTTAAACAAGGGGTCCCAAAGATGGTGAAAGGGTGTGAGTTTATGAAGATACTAAATGAATTTTATAACTACAGACAGAATTGTAATCATCAAGTATACTTGATGGCAATAGAGAAGACAACATACTTGTATTTAAATGCTTAAAGAACACTAATTGATATATACAAATATATACATACATATACATACACACACACAAATACATATACATACATCTT
Organism: Peromyscus aztecus; assembly: GCA_902168405.1. Classification (NCBI taxonomy): domain Eukaryota; kingdom Metazoa; phylum Chordata; class Mammalia; order Rodentia; family Cricetidae; genus Peromyscus; species Peromyscus aztecus. The sequence goes on along the minus strand of CABHPQ010162932.1, from coordinate 5,013 downwards.
TTCTAGGAAAGTTAGAAAATTACTATTAACTTTTTTTCCCTGCAAGGTATTACTTTCTACTAATTTCTACTAATCAATACTGTCTCTAAATACAAGTTACCTTGAAAATTATGTGTGCGCTGTCCTAAACACAGCATTCACCAAGAGGAAGACTTGAAGCTAAAAATAAATTTGCATAATGGAGTATAAATTATATAACTTCACAGTTCTTGCCTCCTTTAAGGTTTAATATGAGATGGAGAAGAGTAGCACACAAGCTTGGGAAGATGGACTTTGACTCTCTTCATGCTGTAGAAAATTAAAAAATAAGGTTATCCAGATACTTTGACAAATGACAGTTTCACCAGCAAATTCATGAGTGCACTTATTTATTCATTTGTGTATACAAAGCCATGTTGTCAAGGAGAGCTACTGTTGTAAATCACTACAGTAAGGAGAGGCATAAATCAGCATAGGGGAAACTATCGATGTGTAAGGAATTTTTATATGCTGCAGAAATAGCCAGTGATGTTTGCAAGCTCTGTATATACAGAAGCACATTAAAGAGAGAAAGATATTTACCATTAAAAAGATAATTAGGTAATAAAAATGATGGATGGAAGAGTGTAGATAGAGACCTAAGCTTGACAGGCAAGATAGATTCAACAAGGAAATGGGCTTTGACCCTATAGTGGGATCCCAATGTCACACCCTTATGTTTTCTAGAATAATGCAAAACAGCTTCTTCCTCTTAACTGAAAACAAATCCACTTCCATTTGGCTATGCCTCAGAGTTTTTCTAGGCTTTTCAATTTTTTGAGCAATTTCTGTTCTTAACAGCAGAAATAGACACATTTTTCAATATGCAAAAATGGAATATTTGGAAATAAACAGCATGTAAAGTTCAGTCCAGGGAAGAGAGAATATTAGAGAGTATTGAATTCTTTAGGTTTAGCATCACATCTTATCAAATTTGTAAGGTCTACTATTTTCTTCTTTTAAAATTTTACACATCTGTAGAGGGGATAAAGAATGCAAGTAGAACAGACACCTATTTTGAAACCAAACATATTTTATCAGTAAGATATCTATAAATAGAACAGAATTTAGGGAAGTAATCATTAGTTTATAACATGGTTTTTAGTTTAGTGTTTCATGGGATTCCTGAATTCTCTGATTCTTGTGCTTTCTCTTGAGCTCTTATCCTTCTTTTCATATGTTTTGTCCAATTCTGACATGTTCATTTTTGTTTTATGATTTTATATTACATTACATTAATATATTCATTATATTATATTAGTTTCCCTTAAAAGTCTGTTTTTTTTTCTTAATGAGAGGCAAAAAGCAAATGCCTCAGGATAGGAGGGGGTGGGTAGAATGAGAGGAGAGTTGGAGAAAGCCATACTCAGAACATGCTATGTAAGAAAAAAAATCTATTTTCAGTAACAGAAAAAAGAAGGTAAAATAAATAAATAACAAACCTTTTGAACCATTGTACTGTCTATGCTAAGGAATGGAATCAGTGTGCTATAGATATGCAGTATGTTAAACAGATAATGGCATGCTGATGTTTTGGAAACTTGATTGGTAAAAGTGAATTTATATTTCAATGCCCTCCAGTTCATCAACAAATGAAAGAAAAAACACACTCTATAGAGGACTTTTCAGCCACAGGAACAAAACCTATTTTCAGGAAAATGAGTGAAACTGGAGATCATTGGGGTCAGCAAAGTATGTAAAACCATAAAAACAAATTTAACATGTTTTTATTCATTTATTTCATCTACATTTGACCCATGTCATAGTTAAGATATATCACAAGATACATCCTTGACAAACTGTCAATCTGTAGATCTCTACCATGCTCATCACTGCGGAGAACATTCTAATTCAGACCCTTGAATATACCTATGCAAGATGCTCATGTATAGACACATATGTCAGTTAATTATTAGCAGAATATATCATATAATTTTTCCTGTTGCTTTATTTCCTTAAGAGTTACTATCATGTTGAGACCAATAGTTATCTGGATGTTTCCAGTTGTTTATAGTACCAGAATCACATAATACCTTCCAACTTTCTAACTTTTTCCAAAGATAAGAATAAAAAGTTTTTCTTCCATATATGTTTGTGTGTGTGTGTCTCTTTGTATTTCAATCACTCACTGACTTTTTTCGGTCTCCAACTCACCTTCGTCTTTTTCTCTATCTCCCCTTCTTTCCTCTCTCCTCTCTCTTCACTTTCTTTGGAATATTAAATGCTATATCTTCTCATGTGCCTATTACTCCAGTGAATTTCTTCTTTAGTGAACTACCTGTGTGTCCAGTGTTATGATGGATTTAGAATATTTGGGCAATATGTAGCTTTAATTAGAATTTTAAGAGAGGATGATATGTAAGTATGACTATCAAAGAGATTATGAACCTCTTCATTGTGGGGTTGAAAAGAAAAAGATATCATTTAAACCTATGCAGAATCTACAATGGTTTGATGTGTAGGATTTAAGACTCACTTTGGCTCTGTTTTAGGTGTCTATGCCTATGCCATTGTGCTAAGGTTTTCATATTTAAAAGTTGGCATCATGTTAGTGTCTGTCTTGTGGAATGATTGGAAGTCTGAAACAAATTTTGTGTATTATTTATATATGTATATGGAGAGATGAATTAGCAAGTGAAAACAGTGGTCTCCTTTAGTGGACCAGTGTTCAATTGCCATCACTCACATGGCAGCTTAAAACTATATGGAAGTCCAGTTTCTGGAGTCTAATGCTTTCTTCTGGACCCTGTTGACACTGCACACATGATGCTCATACATGAAGGCAAAACACACACACACACACACACACACACACACACACACATGCACACGCACACACACACGCACACGCACGCACATACAGTATAAGCAAATTTATTTTGTAAAAATAAATAATACACAAAGAAGACTGATTCTCAATAAATAGTTAAGAAAAACACATTTTCTCAATTTTTGCATGATTTTTCATTTTCCAATTTAGATTTAAGATTCTCTTATTTTTTGCTGATAGGAGGAGGAAAAATAAGATAGAGTCACATGATCATTAGGAGAGGATGTGAATGGACAGGGGAGTCTGTATGAATTCAGTGACCAAAAAGATGGGAACTGAAGAAGAGGAAAAATGACAAAGTGATGAACAAGAGCAAAGTAAAGTGACATGAAAATACAATAATTAAACTTGATAAACTTTAATGCAAAAAATAAAATAATAAACAGTGGAAAACCATTTGCTTACAAATGTTTTCCAAAAACACAAACTAATAATAAGCCTTGTCTGTCTCCCACCTCTTCCTCCTTTCCTGCCTCCACTAATCTTCAGCCCTTTCTTTTTCTTCTGTAAGCAAAATTTTATCTCAAAGGTTAATGGCTCTCTTGTTCCTAATTAGATGCAATTTATACTTTTGAGCTGTGTGTTTTATTTAAATATGTCACATCTTATGATGCTATAAGTGAAATATATTTTTAGAAAAATAAGACACCATTATTAATCACCTTACAAAAACCTGCTCACATAATTCTATATGCAGCTAATGAAGTTTTTCTAAGAATAGTATACCTTTACTGTGGGGTGTTGTTGTTTGAGCAACATTTTAAAATACCATTTAGAAAATGTTGCCTATATTTTTTACAGAAGTATACTTTAATCTGCTATCTTAATATATTTTGTTTTTACTACTGGGTTATTGTTTAGGTGAGCGTTTGTTAACAATTTATCTTATTGACAACTAATTAAGTATAAAATAAGTTAAACTGGGAAAATGATGTATTACATCCCTTCACACATTTGAAGTCAATTAAAACTAGAAGTTGTGCAATTATTGAAATGAAAATCATGTTTCTGTTTAAAGACCATCATGTGATAGACAGGACAAATCTAATGACCAACTGTACATATTGAATTTCAGAAGATGATCAGCTTAGAACTCATTTGAAATTTTAAATCATTTTCTTTAGTAAAATTATTCCACAATTTATATTGCCCTTTAGTTAAACTGTGTGTTAAGGTACATTTTGGGATAAGATATCAACTTGATTTGTTTGTTTCTTATTAGTGCTTTGTTTTCTTATTAAGTTGTGATTTCTCCATAAAGCTATTCTATAGTCAACCACACAGTCACATTTCCTATATATTATTTTTATTCATTTTCTGCCCTGTGTCCATGTAGTTTTAGCATGAGATACATATGTATGTTCGTGGGTTCATAGACACATGAATAGAGAAATTAACAGAATTCAGTTCAATAAAATGTTAGAGTTTGGTAGAAAACAATGAAGTGTCAGTTACAGATAGATAGGAAGCTCAAAAGCTAATTATTAGTGAAGTTTATGGAGGACAGGTTAATATATAACTGTGATTAGAGCACATGCTTCAAGTTAGACTGATGTCACTTAGAATTCCTACTTGCAACATTGCTTAATTTGAAGACATCGATTTACTTACAGTTCTGTGTTCTGACCTGTAATGTACACTTTGGGCATTTACTGCATAAATGTTCTAAAATTGAAACTGTAAAGTCCTCAAGGATTAAAACTGCTTCCCCAGTACAGTAAATGCATTTGTGCCTGATGAACATGATGACTGTGTTGGATACATTTTGTAAAGAACCTGACTATGCTTTGTTCTGAAAAACAAGCTCCTACAATGTATGTAATTTCATCAAATTAAATGTGAGTAATATTTAGTGAGACACATTTCTTTTTTGTAAAACCTGACTCCCTAATGAGTTCTCTCAATTAGAACCAGTGACATTGTGCAGAGGATTTATTATTCATTATGAAACCCCCTTCCTATAGCCCAATGGCTATTATATTACAGTTTCAAAAGAGACAGTGGAAGTAGACTTGGAAGGAATACTTTTATTGAGTAAATTATTTTCCAAATATTTCAATTAATAGATTTATTAAATCCAGAGAGCAATCATTATATATGTGAAAATATGAATTGTACAGTATTTTGCTCCCCTCTTTGTGTGTGTAAATTATCAAATGGCTCTA